>JAJALE010000865.1:531453-640981 GCA_022627125.1 Fusarium chuoi | reverse complement strand
CACATAATCTGACTTCGATGTGCTGCATTGGGCTTGTGAGCACTCGGAAGTGTGCGACCCGGTGTCCCGTATCATCCCGTATCTCCCCAGCGCAACGGTTGGTATAGTTATGGTCGACTTCAACCACGTAACCATCCTATGTGATATTTCCGCCAATGATGTTGCAAATGTAGTCTGGCGCGAAGATGACGTTCTTTAATATGATCTCGCCACGATTGCGCCCACCGCTTTTGTTGGGGGAGCGCTTAGTCTTGAACTTGACAGTACCGACACCGTGGGCCCAAGAGAAGTCCTCAGGGTCCGGCTCCTATCCACGTTTTGTTAGATCTTCTGCATTATCCCACGGCTTATGACGTGAATGGTAAATGATGCTGCTGAAAGCCACATAATCGTCCTCAAACCATTCACGGTCTCTAGTGATGCTTGGATGAACAATTAGCAGCCACCTACCCTGTTCATTGCGGTATCACACTCACTGAATATTCGTTTTGGATGAATATACCCATGAGCCACGGGGTTTTTCACATCCATATGTTGGCTCTCGATGGCATGACAGATAAGGACCAAGACGACGTTCAAATTCCATACTGATTGATGTGATGAGTAAATTTGTGAGATGAATGAGTAGAAAACCGGAAAGCTCAGGGCATGGAGGGTGAATGAAATCAGCCACAGACGCAAGAGAGCCTCGTACGAAATTCGAGACTTGAAAAGGATATGGTACTTGCCGATCATGGCGCCAAAGCACAGCATCACTGAGACAAGTTAGTTATGTCATAGGACAAGCAAAAGCAAAAGTTACCACGCGTAGTTATCATGAAAACGGTTTATTCAACGCCAAATAAGCCATGGCCGATCAATATATATAATAATGTCAAATATACAACAGTTCAACTCCTCAAGCGCCAAGGGGTATCAGCGTTCCATGCCATGCCAAGTCACTTGGGCGCCAAACCACAATATATATATAATATCCATCCAAGTATCGCTCGCTATTATATGTAGATGTTCCAAAATTGCGTATGCAAACGTATAAACGTCATGTAGATCTTTGCTTCATTTACTTGAAGGATCACCACCTTTCAGTAGCCCAACCTGTCTGTCATGTTCACTTCTTAATTGCTTTTCACCAGTCGGCACAAGAGTCTTCTCTTCAAGCCCCGCGTCGAACGCGGGATCGCCGGCGCGGAATTTTTCGCGAATGCCTTCTATGCCTGTCGGGGATACTGGTAATGGTGACTCGGAAGCACGGATGGCGTCTTCTGGCCAAAGAATTCGGTTTGCTTCTTCGACTGTGAGGGGAGGCTCGTCGATTGTGGTTATGGGTGGTACCGTGACTGGAGGCGGTGGTGGGTCAAACAGGGCCTGCCGAGGGGTCGTCGGAGATCCGATGCCAGTGGATCTTGATGTGGGTGTCCCGGTCCGGGCCCGTGGTGTCCGTGCGGGGCTATCCGTGATCCGCGCAGGGTCTGACGATCTCTGGTAATCATGGCCCCTGGTGGTTGTGCTTGTAGTAGCAGCTGATCTTGGAAGCGATGGAGTCACTGAAGTTGAGTAAAGACTATCACTGTCCGAATCGGAGTCTGTGTAGTCTCCTTCTGTTTCAACAACGCTGTGAAGTGTGATGCCGTCTGCAGTATCAGCTGGTGTGCGCTTCAACACTTCCGATTCATCTCTAAGAACCTTCTCTTCGTTGGTGGTAGGGCCGATTGGTATGTGACTGCGAGTCGCTGTTCGTTTCCGATCCATGCGGAGAATGTTCCTCATTAAATACAGTTCATGCTTCTTGTACGTCTCGTAGTATGCGCGGTTGATCATGGCTGCTGTGTGGAGATCGTCGATCTCATCCAGCTGGCATAAGATACGAAGACGAACAATCTCGGGGAACTCGGTAGCAACGCTGTAGTTCGGATCAGGTGCAGCCATTCGATCAAGGCCTTTGTTGAGCTGGGTTTGAGGTTCTCGTTCTCTGTGCTTCGAGAGCCCCCAGCCATGGCTCTTCCCACTAATATCGAAGAGCGTCAAGCCCAGCACACTATTATAGATATCGCTGATAGCAGAGCGAAACATTGGCCCAGGATCGCACACGCCTCGATGCACGGGTGTTGGCGGCGCAGGAATCCTTCTCAAGGCATCCACAATCTGCGCCAAACTCTTCGACTGCGGCTGTGCCCTGGGCAAGTGAGACAAGATATCAGGTGCCATAATATGAGGCAGCAGGTTCATCTCATTGTAAAGCAGCATCAGCCATCCGAGGTTTGTGGCATCACACCAATGGCTACCCTTGGGACATCTTGGTGTACTCGTAAGCATCGTCGGTGGTAAACTATCCGAGGAAAAGCTGGCTCGTGTGTCCAATGAAAGCTCTTCCGAGCCTTCCAACGTATTGTGTGTTGGTTCCCGCATGTATTCTCGGATAGTACTGACGCAACACTCGTGAATTTGTGCCATCTTTGCGCAACGAACAGCCCAAATTTTATCCTTAATTTTCTGTGGCCAGGGTTTAGCTACTAGTTCTTTCTCGTCCACAAGGTTCAGGATCGTGGTTTTCGACATGCGCGAGAACAGCCGACGGAGTCCAAATGCGTAGCTGATGACCAAGAGCCCATCAGGCATGTCATCAGCACCCTTGTGCATCCATTGTGGCAGCCATCGATGTTCAACGATGAGTTCTAGGGGTGAAGTACTCTTGTATCTCATGCAACACTCTGCGATAGCAACGAACTGCTCGAACTCGATTTCTCGTGGAACCATTTCGTTATGCATGTGTGCTGCGTGTAATAGAATCTCCAGAGAACCCAAGTGGTTCAGCTCAACCTGTGGCATGCGGTAGAGCTTGGCTTCGGAGCCATCCTTACAGAAGTATTTAGTTGGGGGTAGTGGGAGCAGTGTCGATATATCGTCATCGTCGTAGAGATGGAGACTGCTAGAGTGCCCTGCAAACATGCGCGCAAAGATAGGTGACGTCTCAGCGAGCATGTAAGATGAGACTCGAAAACGCAGTGCCGGATCGCTGTGGTTACACCCAGGCGCATTGTTGGCGAACTCTAGTATAGCATCGCCGCGCTGTGAGATGGCAAATTCTTTGATGGTCCGGTCAGGTGAAATGCCAGACTCTCCTGTCTGTAGAAGCTGTCTGATCTCGTTCAACTCCTGCTTGATTCTCTCGTAATCGTAAAAGCGCATTTCATATTTTGGAAACTACAATTTGTCAGCTGTCGTCTCTTGCATATCTGACCAGGACCACACACGAATTGGGGATCTGCCGACATGACCCGGGTTACACTGGCATTGCGCATTCGCTGCACAGCCTCTTTTCGGAAGCGCTTATTCGTGAACAAGGCTTCCACCTGTTCAGGCGTTGCATCGCGCTCGTTGTTCTTATAGGTCTCGATTAGACTCGTGCGGCAAGCATCGGCAAGAGACTCGAGGTAGTTCTTCCAGTCGCGCACAGAGGACAGCCAGGCATCAGTCTGATGTATGCTCTTTCCAACGCTCCCGGACACAACCTCTGCAAGACTTCTCCCACTGAAGGAACTCCTTGTGTCGTAGATCTGGCCAGGACTTTGCGGAGACTCGACGGTTGAGTCACGGCGAGGGAGGTCGCCACCATTACGAGAACCGCGACTGAGTTCTTCTGTAAGAATATGTCGACATAGCGTAGCACATTGCTCCTTGTATTTTGTAAAATCTTTGTAGGCCGAGTCGACGTGGTTGGGGGTAGTTGGAAAGTTGCGGGGCATCCGCTGAAGAATGGTCTGTAGTTGCCGGATATGAGTTTCTTGGCTTTCTAAAGGGTTCGTGGAGTGGCTATCTGGAGATCGGAGGTGAAGGTCGAGGTCGGAGGTACTAGTTTCGGGGGCATGTTGACTGATTATTTTGATCTATACCACTTCGTCAGTATAAGCCCTCTGATCATGAACTTGACTAGCATACCCCTCGTCTCGGGATCTTGTTGATTAATGACTTCCATTGTCGGCCTCCTCCGGGCGGAGGGCCATCGCTGGAGGTTCTTGAGACCATATCGACCCTCATGGATAGATTAGAATGTTTGTCGCCGGTTGGGACGGAGCTTCGGAGGGAGCGCATCAGGCCGCGATGAGGAGCGCAGCGTCAATGCCAGCGCCTGACCACAGCATTGTAGTCACAGCGTGGCAAAGAGGTGCCTCGCTGGAGGGTGGTGTAAGTGGGATTTGTAACGTATTCGAGATGCGGATTAGGTCTTGAGCTGTTTCGTGTATGTAGAGTCGAAGATGTTGTTGGATCGTTCGTACAGCCGGGGTTGTCGGATCTTTGGTGCGACGTTGGTGGAGGGTTCCAGACGGCTGGAACTGGTATTGCCACGTTCAGCCCAGACTATTCTGGGAAGATTAAACGCGCGAAGGCGTACTGACGAGTCAAGTGAAGGCTGTAGCTGTCGACCGCAAAAGAGACGTCTCGAGAGTCGGTGATTTGCGTCTTCAGTTATTGTCGTCGTTTTGAGATCAGAGTCAATGCAAGGTCAAGATCGGGACCCGGGAAGTCATTGACAGAAAGTGGAGGACGCTTGGGTCTTAAAGGTGGGTTTAGGACTGTCCCTCGGCCTCTGGCTCTGGTCGGACGGAGTCTGGGGGTTCTCACTGACGAAACTGGGGTTGAAAACTGGGGCAATCACAACTTGGCGTCTGGGCCTTTATTAGCGGGCGCCCATAAACTCTTAGTTTCTCTTGTGCAACAGTGAAGAGGAGAGGGGTCGCAAAACGAATGCGAGAGACGGTGAGAGGAGGTAGAGAAAACAAATAGTAATTTGAGTTGGAAAAGGTCTGCTTCGTAGGATTGGCACAGTACGGACCGTTCCGACAGAGGCAGATGAATTGAGTTGAGCAACGGTAAGAGGCGCCTGATAGAAGAAAGTATCCATGATACGGTACTTACCTACAGAAATTACACTGTTAGCACTGATGCAATTAGCATGACATTTATGGGAATGCAATGCCTGCTTGTTCAGTGGATCTCTATCCCCAGCAAGCTCGTTGCTGCATCTGGCGCAAAGAGGTAAGATGCATTGCGGGGGAGGAGTCTCAAAAACTTACTCACTCAGTCACTCAATCTTATCGCGGTATAGGACGACTCATCAAGGACTCATCAGTGAACTGTGAGATGAACCCTCTTATCTACTTTATATATCGGTGACTGAGCTGCCTTGGAATACTCCTTAAAGTTCACCAGTTTGTCTCTTGCTATTTATAAACTCTACGGAGTAAGACTCCCTTTTATAACAGCATGTGATGTGAAGGTCCACAGCCCAGGCAAGGGACTTGTCAATCATATCTGCTCATCAACGTTCCCGTCACAGAGCAATCATAAGGGAGCACAATAGATGAATATGGTATTCCTTATTTGGATTCTATTTCGGCACATTATTCTCCGTGTCAGCTTTTCAGCAGAGCAGGCATCAAAAGCTGCATGCATGAAACATGTACACACGGTACATGCATCGTATTCCAGGCAACGTTTAACGGTCAGAACCATCGATAGGCGTTGAAAGTATAACAAGCCATTTGACAACTGCCTCATTTCATGCGATGATATCATTTCTGTAGCAGAATATGCCTGATTTCTATTCTCAGGGCTGGGTTACCTACCCTCGGGGAGCATAAGACTTTAGGAGAGGATGCCAAAATAAAATCGGTAAAGAGTCCCCTAAAGGATAGGCTAAATTTGCCAAAGTCTTTTTATCACTTGAGATAAAAGTCCTAGGCTTTCTGGCCTGCCCCTGGCTACTGCATAACACAGCAACTAAGTTCATCTTGGTGCCCTTCACATGGCGATGAGACAAGCCGCAGCTGACGCATTTATTCAGTAGACATTTTTTATTTCTCGGAAGCCGATACTGAAAATCGGTCAGCAGATGACATGCTCCTGTAAGCTGTTGTTGATCTTGTGTGAATTCGACAGTGAACAAAGTCCTAATATCAATGACATTTCTATTGATAATGGTAATTTGTGGTCTGATTGAGGCATTCTCTCTTAAGGTACCTTCTACACTGACTACATGTCATGCCAGCATTCACGATTTCGATGATATTTTCAAACTAGTAAGTCTTGTAAGAAATTGCAATTTGCCAATGGTAAAGCAGTCAGTTGATGTCATTGTGGTTCGTAGAATCTCATTATCTTCCTCCTCACCCTATACTCATTCCCTCACTCCACCCTCAAGCCTTCTCACCAAACACAAAAACAACTCTATCCCTCCCCTTATCACCCCAGCCCTCTTCAACATCCTCGATCCTATACTTCTTCAACCCCTCATCTCCCAATCCCACAAGAACCTTCAACATTCCCTCCGTCTCAACCCCCAGCTCCCTCGGATCCCACGCGCCTGGCCCCGAGCCCCGCACCGTGACATCTCTCCTCCTCAGCCCCATGGCCGAAATATCGCCCATATCACCCGCCATAGACCCAATGTTGATCCACGTAATGGGATTCTTAGCACTAGCCGTGGTAGGACTCAACAGGAACGCATTCGGCCATGGACCGTAGAGGAAGTCGAGAACAATATCTGCGTCTGCTGCGGCGGAGAAGTCTGTGGCGTTGGGTTCTTGAAGAACAACGCTGGCGTCGAGATCGAGCTTTGACAACGCGTCTTTGTTGCGGGCTGCGCCTACGATGGTTGTAGCTCCAAGGTGACGAGCTACCTTGATAGCGATCTTTCCACTGGCGCTGGTGACGCCGTTGATGAAGACCTTGTAAGGTCTGCCCTCCTTTCCAGTCCAATCAACACGCTTCCTCAACGCCATCCAGCTCGCCATGACGGGATTGACCATAGCAGCTGCAACAACAGGGTCTACGCCCTCGGGAACCTCAACGATGTTGTGAGTTGGCGCATTGACGATCTCGGCGTAACTGCCCTGCTTTGTTCCGAGGAGCGAGAAGTAGACTTTCTTGCCGGTTGAGACATCAATGCCTACGCCATCGACACCGGGAATGTGAGGGAGTTCAGTAGCAGTGTAGTGCTTTCCCGCTGCGCGTGTGCGGACGAGTTGATGAAGACCTGCAGCGAGGACTTTGATCTCTGTCTCGTTGTCGCGAACTGGAGCTGCAGGAGGGGGAACTTTGATGGACTTGGGCGGTTGACCCCATTCCGTGACTTCAGCTGAAAGCATGCTCATCGTGATGGTGTATCCGTGAATGTCTTAGGCTCTTTTATCGTGAGAGTAGAGTGAGGTATGAGAACAAGTGTGAGGAACATAACGACCTTGAAGTGGAATCATCCCGACGTCTTTATACTTCAACTTACACACCGGATGTATCAAACGGCAACTAACGGAACCAATGTGTCAGCACTATTTCAGCCTCTCAAAGACAACCATGGCCCTTAGTAATGAAACCCCTCTATTGATAAGCTCACGGGAGTCAACAAAATTACCGCGCGAGAAGCTGCAGAGTCTTGGATAATACATCATGTAATCGTGCTTTGCGTCTCAGATTGACGGAACTTCGGCACCGTCCCCATCGATTTTGGCGGATATACGGAATGAAAAGGGCGAGAAATCGTAGAGTAGTCCGAGTTATTATCTGATCCGGAGATCATCACCGCGGACCTCCGAGTGGAGACCGCGGGGATGGCGAATGCTTCAGCATCAGTAACCTACTGACTGAACTAAAGAGTATGGACCCAGTCTTCGCAATTCAAGAAACTAATACGCATTAAAACTTTCATTTATCTCTTTTCTGTGCTTCGTTACATCTGCCCATGCTTTTTACTGACAACCATCTAAAAAAAACCGCTTGACCCTTCTTTGCCCATGCAGCCTGTAAGGATATGAACCGCTGTCCTGCCCCCCCTAAGATGGACTTGTCTTAAATGCAATTGCAGTTGTGTATATAAAACGCCTCCTCCCAACCGTCCATGTGTAGAAAGACGCCAACGCCTCTTCGTTTCCATGTGTGCTTGCAACCCAACCGACCGACCAGCCTACCATCCATCCATCCATCTTCGCTCTCATCTAGCCAGCGGATCCGGCCTTCTTGTCATTCTGCTCTTCCATGCCGCTCCCGACGTTGCCAATCTGTATGTCAAGTCCGCAGACCGCTGCGTTATAAATGCTATGAGTAACACCGTTGGACATCAATCGTACACTCTTGCTACATATGTCAATATCTGGAAGCCATCCAGAATAATCTCCAATGTGCCAGCTCTCCCCCTCATGCTTTTAGGCTTTTCAAGTCATCGTGAATCGTTGATTGCGTGCCAACATTGCAAGTTGCCTTATCCAAAATGACAAACTGCCGGTTAAGATCAAGGTCCTGCTTACAGGCTTCTCCCAAAGACACTCTTCAAGGGGACCGTCGACATGTCTCGTCACTTCTCAGATCGAGATTATCGCTTAACCGCCCTTTCGTTCCGACTCGTGCTTCGGGGGCTGCTCGCTATTTCCTTGTTGCCCGTTGTTGTTGGCGCCCTTCTTCTTTCCCTTGCCTGCTTTTTGCCAACCGCCGTCGGTTTCACTTCTAGCTCCACGAACGTGGCCGTTTTCTCGGGCTCCGTTGACTTTTTGAGAACCCGACTTCTGGTTCTTCTGAGACTTTGTACCCTCTTGAGGCTCTTGAGTTCGCTCTTCGGTTTTCTGGCTGGACTTTGGTCCATCTCCTCTTCCTGTCTTGGGACTGTTCTGCTTCTCTGACTTCCAAGGTCCATCCTTTCGAACAACTGTGGGAGAAGGAGTGCGGTTCTCGTAAACTGGTGAAAGATGAGCAAAATCTTGACCAACTGGTGGTCTGTTGATACGGTTCTCAGCAATGGCAAGATCAAGAGGAGCAATCATGCCATTCTGCTGACGCGACATAAGGCGTTGGCGTGTCGAAGGTGACAGTCGAGAGTTTGCTGCCACCACCGGGTCCTGTACGATATGAGGACTTGCCATGTAGTAAGCGCTCATCATCGCGATACGATCGCGAAATGATGGATCGTCTGCCGTGGATGGAGCTGCAGCAATCATTGGGGCAGCGGAGCCATTGGCTACTACAGGAACCGGGTTGTAGGCACCTTGTTGGTTCATAGCTGCTTCAGGTACAGCCTGCGGCATGACGGGCCCATCAACAGGAAAGCTAGGAATACCATTTGAGCCGTGAATCTGCAAGGGGTTCTCAAGGTTGGTCGACTCATCCGATGTAGTGCTATCTGTTCCCGAAGGTGGTTGACGTGGGCTTTGGGTCACGCTTGTCTTGAGACTAGATCCATTAACAACCAATGGGCGTGAAAGGTTCTTGTTTTGACCCCCAGGGAAAGGGCCTTGTGCCAAAGGTGCCGATGATGCATTGGATGAGAAATTTCGTGCGTGGCCTAAAGGTGAAGGCGATCGGGATGTCCTCTTCATTCGGCGGTCGAGAATTGTCTGAGGAAGTTGATCTGTCGAGAGTCGTCGTCGCCCTGGGCTCTGACCGGAGACATCCCCAAAAGCAAGACCATTTGTCACAGCTTGTGGCTGAGGCTGCTTGCTGGGACTTGGGCTTTCCGACAAATAAACAGAGTATTTGCCCTCTTCCGACTGTGGTGAGTCCGTATGTGCCTTGGGGGTCTCGTCGAAATCTGTATCATCAGACATAAAGCTTGGAATTGGATTGCCGTTAACACCTCGAGAATGGGTTGGACCATTGTAAGATTGGGCACCGAAATAACCGGGAGCTGCTTGTGCTGCAGACGGAGATCGAGATGCGGGCTGCGAGTGTGAACGAAGAGCACTATTGGATCCTTGAACACCTGTTTCGTTATTTATACCATTTCGCTGAAGCGGGCGACGAAAGTCTTGGGTAGCACCCGAGGTACTAGCAGGAGACGAGGGATACGTTCCATAACTTGCGCCCGCTTGAGGGAAAAAGGGCGTGCCCAAAGTCATTCCATACAGAGCATACAAATCTGGTCGAAGAGGAGCGCTGAGCGGCGGATTATCAAATGAATTTGTCCTGGAACGATCTGATGTCTGTTGGGGCTGCTGCTGGCCAGATCCTGTACTCGTAGACATCCTCTGTTGTTGCTGCTGTTGACCGATCGCTTGAGCTTGCGCCTGAGCCTGAGCCTGAGCCTGAGCCTGAGCCTGAGCCTGAGCCTGAGCCTGGGCTTGATGCTGCATAAATGCTGGTGATTGACTGGCATACAATAGTCGCATGTTCTCCTGGTGCAACGCCATTTGAGTCATGAGATCCTGCTGTGCGTACTGAAACTGGAACTGTTGGGTTTGGTACCACTGTAGATCCTGCGCCATGTTGACCGGCTGCATAAACATATTGTTGTTGTTGTTGGCGTCGAACTGTGGAACACCTGCAGATGCACGTCGATTCGAATTTCCGCCTCGGTAATTATTGTTATGTCTTCCGCCACGGTGGTTCCCACGACCTCCTCGGCCTGAATGTGTCTGCGAGGAGCTCCTAAGCAGAGCAGGTCGAGGTTGCGGTGCCGGCCGAGACCATACTCTTTCCTCCTCTTTAGGGAACACGTATTGCTCGCATGCCTCCTCGAAGTTTGCGACCGAAATCAGGTCGAATGCTCGACGTAACTCCATATGTAAACCGCGAAAAGAATAGTCATCAGCGGTGTTTCCGAGGTTACGAGAAGTATTGAACGGCTCCTCCACACAAAGCTGATTGTTGATCGCATAATGCCACTTCTTTTCGTGCTTTGTGATCAGTTTGCCCTGCCGCACCGAGAGAACGTGCTTATCGTAATCAAACTCGTGAGCATAGAAGCGAAAGAACTGAAACAAAAGCTCCGCAGTAGATGACTTGTTCTTCTTTCCGTAACCAGCCAGTTTGCCAACATCGTCCGCGAAGTCGGGGGTGGTACCGTCTGGTTTGGGTAACTTATGTGGCGACTGATGCAATGCGGGAAGAACGGTAGGGCTGCGCAGCTGCAGGAACGCGATAATCAGGCAGATCCAGGTGTAGGAACTCAATGTGCCACCAAACGCTATTGAACCGTTAGACAAGTTGAAAGGGGTGGCAAAACAACATACCGGCATCATTGACTATTCTTCTCCGTGTCCAATACTTTATAATCATTGCAAGCCCTCGAACTCTCGGGTCGATGTCGATATATGTTCGAACCATGCGTGTATTTTCGAGCGCAAGTGTGTTGTTGACATTCATATCGCAGGCAAGGCCCAGTTCAGGATCCCAGATCTTGACGATGGGCACCTTGGCGGCCGAAATACAGACAACCTTCTCCATTCCCCCTATTGATGTCAGCGAGTTGTTGGCGAATTGGGGAAAGATACATACGCTTTGCTAGGAGGTTGGCGATCATGCAGACATCCTCCAATTCGCGCCATGCAGTTGTGATGCAAATGTCCACTAGATAGGGTTAGTCTGTAAATCATGCAGATTGAGGGTGTGGACGTACCATCAGAATCATCCGAACAAAGAAGATTCCCAGAAGACCCAAAAAGATTCACGCGGATATCGTGGCCTGGCCATTCGTCGTTGAAGGTCTTTTCGAGCTTCGAGACTAATTTCTTGCGATTCTCCTCAACAGTGGCGGTGGGGAGTAATCGGTCGTAGACCTCTCTCATATCTGTCGCCAATTTTCGCTCTTCATCCTCGGTCAACTTGCCCTTGACCGTCCTCAAGTCCAGCTTTTCCAGACGATCATTGCCGACAGAATACGGTATTCTCCTCCGAGAATTTATTTGGGCAGTCTCGTATTTGCAACTCGATATTCGCGGCGGTAAAGGCTGAAGCGAAGATAACGTGCTATGTGTCTCAGAATAAGCTGATCGCGGGGAATGGTTATTTGTCCCCGTGGGCGACGGCTCGCGGTCCTCAAGTGAAAATTGACGAGCGTGCTGGTGAGGCGTCGAGGGCACTGAACTAGAGTGGGACTGAGCCGAAGGTGCGGATCGTCGGGGTAAATGCCTCGATGAGTCGGCGGCCTGCTTTGAAGACATTTTGGACGGAACCTCCTTGGAGGCGGCAACCGATCGACTCTTGTCTAAATTCTGATGTGACCTACTCCCATGGCCTCCAGCTGTGCTCCCCTTACCGGAGGCGTCTCTTGGCGACACCTTGCTAGAAGATCGCGACCGAGGCGCTGCCTGGATATGAGGAGCAGAGATGACGGGAGGGAGTGGCGGTGTCTGCAGGCCGCCGCCGCGGGATGGGGAGATGAGCTTATTGTAGTGGAGGAGTTGAGCGTGGTAGATGTTGGACTGTTGTGGGAGGAGAAAGGGGAGGAGATCGAGGTGGGAATGGAATTGTGTGGCGGACGGGTCGGGGAAGAAGGAGCCCTCGACGGCGGAAGCGCTGTGAGTACTCGTCGCCGATGGTGTCGTCGGATTCGGTGTGCTCGATGATATCGTCGAGGCAGATGTCCAAGGACTGGAAGGATAAGGATGTTGAGGTTCGGCCGTTGTGGTCTGGGCGTCCATATGGAGCAGCGAGCAAGCCCCGGGACGGTTCAAGTGATTGCGGGGACCGACGGCAGTATGCGTGACGACGTTTGGGCGTCTGGGCTCGTGGGGATCTCTCTTTGCTCGGTGGCGGCGAAAGCTGTGAAGTATGGAAAATGGAACAGCAGGAAAACGTCGATGTAGTTCTGAACGCTGGAGAGGGCCTCAAGATCTCAGCATGCGATCCAATGCCGAACAAAAGTCTATCGTGAAAGCCAGGGGGCGAATCTCAATCTGGTCGCTGAGAGGCGCTGTTCCTGGGTGGGAATAGCGAGAGGCCGTGAAAATGGGAAGTTGTACGGAGCAAGAAAGTACTGTAAAACGAAGCGAAACGATAGCGTATACGACCGAAAGGCAATGGCGAACAAACAAGGGGCGCCGAGTGCGAGTGCGAGTCGAGAAAGGTGAGGAATTGCAGTTGCAGTCGGTATAACAACAATTTCCCGGGGCGCGGGATAATGATGGAAATGTAGGATTCGAGAGATGGTGAACAGTACAGTGGACAGTGAGTGAACTATGGACGTGTCGGAGACGCTTGTGCTTGTGCCTGTGGGGGGGCTCTTTGCCAAAAGGGGGCCGCTCGGTGCGAGGGACGCCGGTTCACCTCGACTCGTCTCGTCGGGGGGAGGGCGAAACGACGGTGCTCGCTGTATCGGATCAAGGCGTTGAAGGGATCGAGTATAGCAGAACAGAACAGAAGAGGACCAGAGCAGCTCAGATGACAAGAAGCGTAGTAGAGTTGATAGTAGAGAGAATTATGAAGAAAGAAAACAGAGACAAAGCAAGATTGGAAAATGCGGATGTGTATGGGAATGACAAGAGATGGCGTCTAGCGGGATAGACATGGGACATGGACATGGACATGGAGAGCCCGTTTGGTTTAGTTTAAGTTTTAGTCTGAGGGAGAGAGATCAAATCAATCAATCAAGACAAAAAGGCGAGAGAGAGACCTAGACACTGAGAAACTGAGGTGGTCCTTCTGATCTGAGGGGACATAACCTAATGATACCTCGTTACGGTAGTCGTTGTTATTGGGGACGGAGACGCAGCACAGGCCGTCTACAGGGCACATGGGGAGTTTTAGTTAGTGCACCAGGTACCTAGGGGATCTGAGGTGAGGGTGTGAGGTGCAGGTCGCACTGTACCTGGGACTCGGGCATTATTATGTGCAGCTGTACTGTAAATAGTCCACACCTCCGAGAGCATAAGCTCACCTGCAGGTAAATGGACTTATTCAAGAATGAGCTGACCTAAGCCCTATTTACACTCTCGCCCTCACCATTTTGGACAATCCATCGAGGTGTATTTATGCACTAACCTTTGCGGCTTCTGCTCGAGATTCACTGCACCCATTGGGTAATCACAGTGCTGAGTACAGTGTTTCTCCAGCTGGCCGCTGTCAACGCCAATTAGCCCGACACCTCACCGTCCGCTACAGCGAACAGGCCTTTGTAACCTTGAGAGGGAGCGGGGATAATAGAGCAGCCTCAGCAGAGCCGACTGCGAGCAAAGATCACAAAAGGGTCAATGTTTTCAGTAGACTGGAGGGATAGGAGCATTTGGCATGCGGCGGGTGACTTTGACAGTAACAGCCCAGGGCGCAGAACGGGGCTCGTCTCAGGGCCACCACCATACAAAATGATATCCATCTGATGAGAGAGAGGGGATAGAGAGAGAGAGAGATCCACAAGCTAGCGCCCAGCTCGTGGCAGCAAGCCTCCGCAATATCTTTAGTTATTAGAAGTGAACCCAATGGAATTAAATAGCCCTGCCCTGCCCTGGTCTGGTCTGGCTTCTACTTCTGGATGGAATAATTCCAACCCATAGGACGCGAGAGTATCTTATTTCGATATACCGTGCGATTTGCCGATATTACTGACTGTCCTGACCTCCACTAACATAAGAGTCGACGGCAATTAAACGTCGGGCCCAAAGGTTGCCTCTCTCAGATCACATCACATCACATTAACCGCACCCATTGACGATACGCTGTACGACACAACCTGTAGACAGCGTGCGTCGTTAACTTGTCGGATTTACAGCTGCTTCGCCCTCATGGCACCTCCTGGCTAGCGCTGTGTCAGTATCTACAGGGGAGGATACCGAGCAGGGACCCTGATTCTTGCTATGGAGTCTACCCCTGCCGCTGTACGGGCTGTATCCACTTGTCCTAGCCCTGGATCTATCCCCGGCTGGTGACTCCTGGCCGCTTGTGATGCATCCATGCCACGCCATGCCTAGGCTTGCAGATTGTTGTGCCGCTACCAACCACAAAGGTTGCATCGCACACAACTTTATATCAGATGATACTTTGTCATAAAGTCACCACCCATCAGAGCATCTCGTTCCTGAGAGGGCGGGTTCTGGACGTCTAGGGGCTGGTCCTCCAATTCCCCTCAAACTCAGGACCCCTTTGTGAGATGGGAATTCTGGGTTTGGGCACCACGAAGGGAATCATTGATGGCAAAACTAGCCCAACGTCGTAACAAACCTGAAGTGAAGTGTAAATGGACACACTCACGGCCGGATATGTCCGTGGCGGGTACGGATATGGTGCCTTACTTGCCCTGCTGCTGAGATGCAGCCTCAAATGGAAGATGCTGTGTTTGTGTGGGGAAGATGCAGGTAAAGCTAACTAATCTGCGACTGTGATGATGTCGGCATGTGTGTGGAGGAGAACGTCCTCCCTTTTTGATGCATCTATAGACACGGACATGCCTAGGATCGAGATATTTGCACTGCAACAAATACAGTATCTCTCTTTGGCAAACTTAACAATCAGTACTCCGTAAGAACCTGTTTGAATTCTGGTCACGACAATATGAATGTTATTCCAGTGGCGTTTGTTGGCTCGCCTTAAACCCGTTTATACACATCACACCCAATCGTGATATGTCAAATTAACCTGAAGCAATTATCCACCTTTTGCTGGGCTGCGAACCAACATAACACGACTTGATCAACTTTGATCAATCATCAATGGCAACATCGGCTAATACGGGAATATTTGGTGAACACGCCCAACAACGGCCCGTGTGTTTGCCTCCGAACTCTACTTATCCCCTGGACTGCCAACACACAAATGGACGAACAGGTCCAGGGCGTGTTCTAAACTTTGGATAGACTGGACCTCAACATACTACGTACATCCATACAAACAGCTCGCTCTCCGCCTCTCGTCATGCTTCGTGCAAAGGCTGAAGAGGCCCCGCCAAACTATTGAATCGAATTCTGCGAAATGCCAAAAATCAACAAAATATGTAGTAGAACATCAAGAGTCTAGTGCCTGTTTTGCCCAGCCAATAAGCCAATTTGAGAATGCCGAGACACCCTCTTGTTCTCGACGGTAGGACAGATTAAGTTATCTTTTTGCAGAGGATACGCCTCACTCGTATCTTTACTTAGCATCTCGATCAGCTCTAGGCGGCATTAAATTCTCCATCATGTCTCACCAAGAATCAGCCTCTTACTCTCTCAAACCGAAATTTCAGCGCCACTGCCATACCTTTTGAGTCTCCCTTCTGGGCCACCAAATAACTCTGCTTGACCTTAGCGTATCCCTTTTCTGCCAATCTCAGGAACAAGATCAGCCTCGACACATAATAATTGCCTAGAGCTACATATCGAGTTAAGCTCATCCCTTGCGCGTTGTCTTGGCCAATCTTACCCTCGGCGATCTGTTACGTAGTATATCTCTTTCTTCGTATCACCTGCGATACGGCACGTCTATACGATTTCCCCGTCCGTATCTATGTACTATTCCTGTGCTTCTCACTCAGGCCAAGTCAGGTCAGCACTGGACACGTCTTGGTCTCGGGAGATCATCCACCGGCCGCAAGCCACATCAAGGGACAGGGGGAGGTCTGGAACTTTACCTTTCTGTGCCGTTCACCATGTTACAAGTGTTTATTTGTTTTGTGGTATTACTTTTAGCCATGTCTTTTCAGCTCGTGTCTTCTGTTGCCTATGGCGCACACACTTTACAAGCAACTATTACCGCTACAAGTACGACCACACCTTTTTGAGGTCTATTTAGAGTCCGGGTTGCTCAGAGTTACCTAGTCGGTCGTTTCCTTCGGAGCTGAAGCACAGTGTGTCTCCCTGTGACCAGTCAAACGTCGTGCCTTGGCTTTGCTGGGGCCGAAAGCTGACTTCAAGCTGACGAGAGGTGGCTGTAAAAGTCACAGATTGCTGGCAAGCGCAAGCCATTCAAACTCAATTACTGTTTCCATGGATGATGTTGAAGCAGAGGCTGGCTGAGGTAAACAATTGGACCCCCGCTTACCTTTTCAAGAATGATCAAGGTCTTCTCTCGCTTCCCCACTTTGACTCTCACGATATCATCATCTCGATATTTGGGCCAGAATATTACTTCACTGCAGCAAGTATGTCCGTACGATACCGGGCGCTCACATCAGATGCGCGGCAGTCAAGCGGATGCCAACTCCAATACATGATGATTTCTTAGTCTATCCGACAGTATCGGATGACTGCTCATTTATTGACCATCACAAGGGCCAAACGCCCACAAACGCGATGCCTGCAATTCTCCAATCGACGTCATTTGTGATCCGTCTTGGACGACCAAGCGGTCGACGAGGGAAAGAAAAGAGGCACTGCTTTGTGCAACCGTACAACCAGTCACAATGCGCAAAGGACACCCCGAAACGTCCCAAAGGCCACATTTCCCGGCTCGCTGCCGTTCGCTACAGCGGTCAAGAGCGTTTCATCACAAAGCCATCAAATAGACCAGGGTTTGTACGGGAAACCAATGCTCGTTTCCGTTGGCAGGATTGATTGCCATTGGTTGGAATGATTGCCATGCTGCTGTCTTGCCAATACAAACGTCACGCGTCTGGCTTGACACGCCATCAAACCGCGTTCAAGTGCATAGAACGGGCGGGCATGTTAGATCGGAAAAGCAATGTCCATCTCTAGCTTCCACTCGATGCCTGTTTCTTTTGTCAACATGCTTGAACTACCGGAACTGTGGGAAACGGCGTTCTTCGGGAGTGTTGCATGACTGAGATGAAGCTTGATTTAAAAGTCCAAGGTTGGACATGCAAATGGTGGTGTCACCTGTGACCTCGATATACTGAGGAAGTGGCTCCTACATAATACAGGTCTCCAAACCCTTTCCATCGATACACGATGGAGGAAGGGCGGAGTTTCCATTGGTGGCCGTTTTGCTGTCTGTGCCTTTTTGACTTCTGCGATGGGGACAGGGTGATAAGATCTGGCCATCCTTCTGAATGTTCGTCTTTTCACTTTGGTCTGCTACTCTGAGTTATTCCAAATACTGACTTAACACTATAGCGGGTTCTAGGGCACCAGCAACAGTTGAGTTCGACTACGAAACATTGATCTTCAATCCGGAAAACCCCCAGTATATTTCACCACGCCAATGGAGGAGAACCAGGACCTGTGTTCTTGCTGCACACCTAGACTGCATGAGAAGATTTCCACCTTTTGACAAGCACGTTGTATTGAACCTCCTACACCATGATTTCCCACCCTCGGATTCCCGAAAACGGGAAAGAATGCTGGTTCTTCGACAGTGTTGCCTTGATATTTCCGGGGAGCATGCCGATATCACATTGGACGCTCTTCGAGAACAGGCTCGAATAGGCGTGAGGGACTTAATTCGTGCACCAAACTTGGTGAATATCCTTTCTAGCAAAAAGGCAAGATATTTACACTTCGTGGTCGATCCATCAAAACCCATTTGGGGAATATCGACCACGTTCGAAAATGCTCGCTACCTTCAAGGCCTTTCAAACAAGGCTGGCAAGGACGCATTCTTGGTGGTCTCCGAGCCGCAGCAACTCTCGAGCGGAGTCTATTTAGCTTCAGATCACCTTGGAGTCAGAGCAATTTCTTTTGGTGAGACTGATGTGACACAGAGCTGCCACTATGAGCAGCCGGGAATTTGGTGGACTTTCCAAAACACCAACCAGTCGGAGCGATACTTTTTGAAATGGTACAGTGATGTAAGTCGGCCCGTGACTTGAGCTACAGGCAGAGGATTGACAAAGACGACCCGCGCAGGGCTTTAAAATGCGCGATTTGCACGTGGTGAGATTGCAAGAAGATGTTCTGGCTCCGCTAGCAAGGTGGTCTTTGCTACCACCGAATCCAGAAGCCATCTGGTACCTACACCTCGATGACAGGTCCGGTGGTCAACACTATTTCAAGGTTTTGGAGTGTGAAAGCCCTGAGATTACCGGCTATTCAGCATGCCTGCTTGACGAAGACCTGCTTTACCTACATGGTCATCGTGAGGGTGAGGACTTTTCATTCTACAGTGAAGGCCGGGGAGAACGACTGCACGCAGTGTGGCTATATTTTCCAGTCGAGAAGCACGAGCGGATCGTCGAAGTCTGGCGCCTGAGGAGAAGGCCAATATTCTGGCGCGATGTCCTTCTGGTACGTTACAAAGGCTGGACAGAGGGCAACGCGTAAATATGTGCTGATGGAATCTAGCTACGAACGAACAAGAGTCGCGTTTTCTTTCTAGGAGCGAACGTCAATATGTCCCAGCCAAATGCCATCTTCGAACGTGTGGCCTTATTGACCGCCCAACCTTCTCGTCTCTGGTTCAGTTCTCAGGGAGACGGCGTCGATTGTCTTGCATTCGACTGTGAGGACAAACGCCACGACAAGAATGAAGCTCCCCCATTTTTTCACGACCCATCTACATGGTCCTCAAGGGTGAGTGTCCAGCAGGTTTTTAATAAGTCGGTTAGACTTGGAGGTGTGACTGGGCTCGTACCCTGCAGAACTTGGATCCCGGGATCTACTGGGATTGTCGGTCTCATCTTCACCTACTCCGATGGCTCGAGGGAGTCGGTAGGACAAGTCCGTCTTGATTATCTCCTTCCACCCATCGAGGTTGATCCGGCCGGAGAGATGTGGATAGGAGCCAGACTGCTTCACCCTAGCGGCGCAGTCGTTGAGTCAATGAGAGTGATTCCGTCCACTGGCCAAACCTTCCATGGTGGAAACCCTTCCCAGGAAGGACTGACCTGGATGAGGATACTTTGGCGCGGTCGATTAGACTGGAACTTTCTGTACAGCAAATGCTTCATCAATGTCAGCGATCAGGCCAATGTAGATCAGCATATGAACATCGATATGTTGCTGGAGAGCTGGGCTGGGAAAGAATGGGAGAAAGAGCAGGTGTCGGAGCAGCTTGCTGTGCGTGCCCGTTGATAAGACACATTGGCGCTTAGAGCAGATTCCTTTGACATTTCTTTCAAGATACCTAGGTTTCTTCATATCAGGCTAACAGGATCCTCGCTCCATCTTCCAACTCCATAACATCATCTGCTCTCGCCGCTTTCCCGCCCCAAATTACCGTCCCAGTCCCATCAATAGCAAAAGCACCAGCTTCCTGCCACTTATTCCCCATCGTCGTCAAAGGCCCATCATCTTCTTCATCGTCCCCATTGTTCGTATTCACTGGTTTCTTCTCATTCGTCTCCTTTCTTTGTATCGCTCCAGCCACTTTTTCTCCCAACCATCCCGACTCTTTCCATCCTTGAACTTGCGTCGTTGGATTGAGTACATACCACATACTACTCGTTCCTAAACCCCAAGCTGCGTAAATAGCCCTCTCCTCATCGACTATGAAGCGAACGCTCCAGGCGCCGCCAAGGAGGGATACCCATTTTTGAGTTGCTTGCTCTGAGGCGTGAGATACAGCTATGCAGGTCAATGCATCGCCATATCGATTCGCCATTGTACGAAGATTAATAAATGTCTTTTGAGCAACTGCATATCATCAGCATTGACCTCAGCATCTTGAAAACGGCAACTTACAAGCACAACCAACACAGCGTAAAAACACAAGCAGAACTCTTTTGCCCCCACCAACCCTCAACTTCCCCGTCTTATCAACTGGCGCTTTATCTCCTATCCCTGGGAGTCTACCCTTCGCAACAGCAGCAGGCGGAGGCGTCAACCACGGCTGAACAGTAAGCGGCAGAGACCGAACAGACATCCAAGACGTCCAGCCAGAATCAGTTTCATTATCGAGATCTGCTGGTGGATTTTTGCGTAGCTTGTTTGGCTCGCGCTTCTTTTCTGAAAAGTCGAAGACATCGCTCGGTATACCTGCCTTTTTGAGGGCGAGCTTAGTTGTGAATGATGAGAGCATCGTGAGGAATGAGATGTGAGGGTGATGGGACTAGGGAAGATTGCGGGCCGGGCCGAGACGATCTGGGGTGAGACAATTATATGCAGAGCATATCACGGGAATATATTGATGAGATGAGATAAGTGAGCAAGTTGTTATGTTTGTTCTTTGTGTTGTGGAAAAGATGAGACGTGGTGTTGAGTTGAAACTCCAAAACAGGGGGTGTGATATGACGCTAGTAAGGGTTTGGAATGGGGGCGACCTGTAGGGTAACGCGAATGGTAAAGCTTCATCAGCTGGAATGAAGAGACAGGAATCTCAAGAGCATCTTTACGACCTCAAATGCCAGTGATGGTTAATTGTATTGCTTGAATTAATTACAATCTTCGGTAGTCGTCCGGTCTGTGAGTGACGTGAGGTAGGTAGATGCTTTTATAAATTGAAGAACTAAGAGAGACGACAATCCATTTTCACTAGGCATGATTACAGACACTAAAAACAAGATAATCAGTGGTTGAGCGACGATTGAGACCACAGTCATCATATACCTCGGGCTCGAGGCGATTGCGTTTTTATTTACGCTAAACTATCATAGAACGAAGCATTATTACTCACCCCCCTAAAATTGTGAGCTACATTGTCATACATAATTCTCATTCCCGCACGCATCAAGCCTCCAAGAGATAACCTTTGAAATCGCAATCGGAATCTCAAAGCCCGTACATTTCGTAGTTGCCATTACTTGCAGCACATTGGTACGCTTCCTTAAGGTCGTCTAGACCTAGTTGTATCTCAAGTTAGCTGTCATGTTCATAGTTGCTTGAGCTGTTCTGCGAAGGCCAACTCACCAATATTCCCGATCAGGATGGACAATGGTTTGACGACCGGCTCATATTTGGCCATATTCGCGTGCTCAGCGAGAACGGGACGCATTTCGTCCTTTTCTGATGTGCTGCCCTTATGATACGACACTGCGTATACATCATGGTCGACCTCCTTGTTCCAGTCCAGTCGTCCGCTCATAGGCACTGCAATAGTGTTTGTATATGTGACAGACTCACAAACACCATCTCCTTCGCTAGGAAGGTCCTCAAATTGAGGGCTGTCTTTAGTTTCATGAGACTCACTATCGGTATTATTGCTCTCCTTGGTAGAAGAGGCCGACGATAGTGGCTCCGAAAACCCGAACCAGTCGAAACCAGAATCCACTAGGCGACTGTCTGTCTGTAGAGTTCCCCGAACATCACCCTTGTACTGCAAGTACATAGTGTCTGAAGTCACTGTCCTTGGTGTTCCCATTGTGTCGAGGCGAACTTGACCAACAGAACTCCGACTGCCATCATCGTAGGTGAGGAGCAGACCTGTGATCTTTGCAACTTCGTAGGAGTCCGGCGCGAACATACAAGGCGTAACCTCCCTCACGCCATCCAATCTTGCGGATGCATGATACCACAGTCGAGACTGTGGGAGGTGTCTCGTCCGAGGCGCACTTGGACAAGTAGACTGAACCTGGCGCTCTGCTGGGTGCTCCCATGTGGACACGGAATCAAAGTGAAGCCACGAGACTCTTTCTTCAAATGGATCAGCGTAAAACATGCGACAAGGTTTGTTCTGGGGTAATTCGGCAACTACATGATACATTGCACCAGGCCTATCGGCCTGGGTACCAACGACGAGGCTGTGGCCATGATTCGTGACGACCTGTATCGCCAAAAGTTAGTGCACCACGAAGAGCTGGAAAAAGAGTTAATGTCTTACGATGAGTGTGGAAAGGTGCTCGTGGTAAGTGCGAACCCAGAGCTCGGAGACATACTCTCCAGGGCTCATGGCAAGATAGAGTTGCGTGGCATTGTGGGGGTGACATCGGTTGAATTCCTCAGGAGCTGCTGACGTTCCGATCTGGTGCGAGTTGATAGTAAGAATTACATTGCGCCAAACAAGGAATGAATAACCCGCTGTCCTAGGCTTGTTCCAATCGAAGGCTCGTACAAATTGGAAATCCATGTCTTCGGGAAGTGGTATTTTCGGCGAGTGCTTGACTGGTGCTGGAGGTATAGCCCACCGAATCTCACAAAGGCCGCTGCAGTAATTGAAATCCACAAAGCTGTCTGAAGACTTGACGATAACTAATCCTCGAAGTTTTATACCCTGAGTGCAAGACCGGTCAGCAGGGTTTCGCAGTCAACCGGTCTTGTTGGCAATACTTACATCAAATCTTGCTTTCAGGTAAAACATGCCACTCTGTTGAGCGTGTAAGGTCCACTAGTACCCTTCAGCCTGCTCTACTTTAGGGGAGCCATCATCTTCGGTAACAGTAAGATTATTGACTCCCAGGCCGTTATGGCAAATAAAGACATTTGGAAGTTTGTCGGTATTCCAATCAAGGACAATCTCCTCGTCACCACCGCGCGAGCTGTATGAAAACGACCGGATGTACCGATTTCCCTCATAATAAACATACTGAGCCCACAATGTCACCCCGCGGTGGACTGGGACTGATATGTTTCCTGGCTGGAGCGGATGATCCTTTGACCAATGTTGTTGGAAGACTTGAATCGCTCGGTCGCGAGCAGCGTATTTGGCGATATTTCTGCAAACCTCTAGGGGCAGGCGCCCACGAAGAGCCTGAAATAGTTCCTGTGCAAATGTGTCCTTCAGCCAACGGCAGCGACGACGTTGCAGATGATAGCAACTCTCAGAAACATTGCCAGGGCAGGTCGCGGCGGCTACGTTTCTGGCCGACTGATCACCGCCAACGACTAAAAAACATTCGTGGTGATAAGGCATAGATGCATTGTGTAAGCGACAATGAGGAATGATCTCGAATTTTGGGATTCTCCAGGCTGTAAGATATGTAAGCGGCTAAGTTTCGTGTCAAGATGGGCAAGAGAACCCAAGGGAATCCTTACATAAAGTACCTGACATGATCACATCGCCTTGGGAAAATCCGAATCTGCAGAGACCACAAGTGTTATGCCATTCGTAAGCGCATGAATAGACATCATCGTCCCCATGGGGGTCTTTGAATTCGAGTTCCATCGCGATATCCGTCGTGCTAGTGTGGTATGCTCACACAGACACGTAGAGCTCGAGGAGGAAAGAAAAGGGAGAGAAAGAAGAAGAAATAGGGCAAGTGTTTCGATAAGGCAACTAAGGATAGTTAGTCAAAATGTTGCTCAAGAGTGGCGAAAGTTTTGTTAAAACTTGGCGATCGATCTCAGGCTTCCCACCCCCTCGTGTCCCGAACGGAGAAGAGTGATCGCGTCAAGCCAAGCAACTGTTGAAGAGATATCTAAGATGAGAGACTTGCCAGAAGTGTGAGAAGAAATACCCGAGCGCGATGTGCAGACTTGTTGTTGTGCGGGAAGCGCAAACACATTGACTTCTCCGAGCGACGTTGACGAAAGGAGGAGAAGTGAAGATGGAGGAGAAGAAGAAAGAGGAGCGCCAGGAACTAATCAAGGTAGACTGATGAATCAGTCACGTGTGTTGCCTGGAGGTGCGCCTTTGGCACCTGCTGGCACCTACAATTGAATTCCCAAGTATCCAGTGCTGAAAAGCTCCAAATGGCTGTCATCCTAGGCGAGGAAAAGAATGCCTCTGCCTACCTACCTTAGCTTGACCTTGTGGCCTTCCACTTCTTTCTCTTCATGATCCCGTCAGATGCGTTCACACAACTTTTACGATATACCTATTTCCTTTTGTCCCTTATTCTCTAAGATGGTCATAACTTAGGATATGTCATCATAAACCCTTAAAGTCATGAATAAAATTAGACTACCTAGGCATCCTTATTTATCTCTTAGGATACAGGTTTCTCACCTCCCCAATGTCGGCCCGTTGTAGCATCCACTATTGTTGCCCCTTTCTATCTCCCCGGGACCTGTCCTAGAGAACTGGAAAGACAATGATTCCTTGAAATCGTGATTTTGTCCTCAAAGCCCGTAGATTCCATAGTTGTCGAACTCTTCGGCAACCCTTTCCGTATCTCGGAGGTTATCTGGAGCTAAGTAGTTGGTGGCTCAAGTTAGCATGCCATGACTTTTCGTCAAGACCAATCGCCTTGGACTTACTAGTTTTTCCAGTCAGAATGGTGCAGGATTTAGAAACTGCGTCGTCGCGGCCTACTTTGGCGTCTTCGGCCAGTACATGAAGCATCTCATCATCTGGTATGCTGCTCATGTGATGCGACAATAGACATATACTGCCATTAGACTCGTTGACCCAATCGAGCCGTCCCCTCATGGGCAGTGAGACATACTTTGGAGACCTGTCATATTCGTCGTCGCTCTCGTTTTCGTACTCACTCTCGTTCTCGTCCTCACTCTCGTTTTCATCCGCACTCTCATCTTCTGCGGAGCTATCGTCTGGGTGAGAAGTTTGTTCTTCGTCAGAGTCCTGTTCATCAATGAGATCATCCATGTCCTTGTGCGAGGGAAAGGAACCTGGAAGTGGTTGAGAGAAGCCAAAACACTCTATTCCACAATGGCAGCAGTGGATGTTCTCATCGAGAATTCCGGCCTCCTTGCACTCGACATATCGTATCCACAGAGTATCAGAAGTTACTTTCTGCGGCGTCCCAAGGCTGTCACACCGAACCTCGCCGATACAGGTTCGAGTATCGTCATAGTAGGTAAAGAGAAGGCCCTGGATAATTTCGTCGTCTCCCCAAGTAAAAGAATCTCTGCTTATACATGGAGTAATGTCTCTGACTCCATCTAGTTTTGCTGATGAGTAGTGAGTGCCGATGGTCATGTCATGCGCAGGCTTCCAAGCAGGTTGAATCTTTCGGGCTTGGGGCCTTTCCCAGCTAAGTACGGAATCGAAATGGAACCAAGAAAGGGTGTAGGAATGCGCGTGGAACATAAATGAGGGTTTGTCTTGCGGCAGTTTGGCAATGACATGGTATGTAGCACCCGGACCATCTTGCTGAGTTCCGAGGACGAAGCTGCGGCCATGATCTGTGACAATCTGTAATGTCCGATGTTTAGCGTAATCTCCGCATGAACTCACAACAAAGTTGACAACTTACAATGAGAGTGTCCTTACTCTCAGGATACTGGCGGATCCAGAGTTCAGAGACTCTTTCGTCAAGATTCATGGGGAAATGCAGACACAAGAGCTCGTTGGTTTCGCGAGCCGAATATTTGCGGTAAGGTACTGGCGGTCCATGGGCGTGGTGGAAATTGCATTGCAAAACAGCTTCGCCGAGAAGAAGGAAGGAATAGCCGGACGTCCCTGGCTTATTCCAGTCAAGAGTCTGTACATCAGTCCAGGGCATGCCACCAAGGAGCGGGATCTTGGGCGAGAACTTGACAGGCGACGGAGGCATAGCCCATCGTATCTCGCAGCCATCCAAAGCGAAATTCAGGAAAGTCTTCGGGGTTTTGACAACAACGAGATTCCGGACTTTGATGCCCTAGACTCAGGCGTGTCAGAAGTGTTTGCTGTTACAAAGCCGCAATACTTACATCAAATCTTGCTTTGAGGTGGAATGGGCGGGTTTGTTGAGCATGGCAGGTCCACCAGTAGTTACTGACTTCCTCTGTCTCAGGCCTTTCCTGTCCTTCGGTTATAGCAAGCTTGTTGACCCCTATATGGTTATGCCGGGCGAAGATGTTCAAGGGATCCTTCGTGTTCCCTTTGATGAGAATTTCCTCATCGCCGCCCTGCGAGTCGTAAGAGAACGATCGAATGTATCGAATACCTTCGAAATAGGTGTATTGGGCCCAGAGAGTCGTGTGGCTGTAGACAGGAACCGATATGAAATCATGGCGAGTTAGGCGCTGTCTCCATTCCTGATGGATGAAGCGAATTGACTGTTCACGAACACAGTAGATGGCAACATTTCTACAGATTTCGATGGGTAGGCGCCCACGAAGGGCATGGGAGAGGTTTTGTGTGACAGTGTTCTCCAACCAACGGCGGCGAGGACCACACATTTCTTCGGGCTCATTAAAGCTCCCGCGGATAGTGACAGCAGCTCCAGCGAGGTTTCGTAGACTGCCAATAACAAAAGACTTGGCGTATTCAACACACTCATGATGTAATGAAATGGGATAGGACCTTCTGGCATGGCGTTTGAATACTCCAGGCTCCGCGGCTTTCTCCCCTGTAGCTGTCAGTGTTGTGCCCAAGACCAGCAGATATATGACCTCCACTTACATTCAACAATTTCATCTCTGTAGGTAAGCTCTAACCCACAAAGACTGCAGACCTTTCCATATAAATCCAAGTCTGAAAAGTCCCTCTTGGAAGGGTGCAAATGCCGATCCTCGAAAGCCAGTTCCATCGTGATGAGAGTTAGAAGAGTTAAGGCATAAGTTAGAAGAGCTAAGACATAAGTTAGAAGAATTTAGGCACGATTTAGAAGAGGATTTGAGACGTAAAGAGAGGTAAGATGAAAAAGAAGAAGGGATACAAACAAATAGTGGGACTAAAGCCATTCACTGACGATGACCGTCGGGTATCACTCAGAGGCACGCGTTTGGCACCTGCTGGCACTTGAGACTTGAATAGGTACCTAGGTACCTACTTCACTCCATCCTTTGAGATAGGTATGTCACGGAAGATAACAGAAGCAATCGATTTTCCAATTTTCCATATTTTATTTTAACAGCAATCGATCATTCTTTAAACTACCTCTTGTCTTTGTGTCTATTCAACAAAGAGGTGTTGCAACTTGCCTAATATTCAAAACAAACCTGTCAAAAGGCATCCTAAATCTTTACCCAGGTACGTTAAACTTATGCTAAGTCACCTAAGTCTTCTTGTCATTTAGGATCGAGACCATACGTCTTCTTTCTTCTCCTAGTCAGGTACCACTGAGTCGTCTTTTGCATCACGGTTTGTCAATGTGAGGCTCTACTCCTGTACAGGATCAGTGCCACTGTCTTCTTTCATAATTCCAATTCTCCATCGAACCCGCGCCTCTTCCGACGAGGACCGAAAATGGCTTGGCTACCTGGCCCGGGCGAGGCGTACCCGGGGCAGGTTCTTGTGCAAGTGCCTCGAGGAATTCATCCTGGGGCTCACTGCCGTCTCGGTGGGACAGATGGCACTGGTGTTGACTGAAGTACCAGTCAAGACGCCCTCGCATAGGAATCTTGATACATTGCCCCTCCCATTCATCTGCATCTGGTTCCTCAAACGAGACGAAGTAAACACCAGATTCATCCTCATCATGAGAACGCCAGCTGATTTCATCTGTCTCAGGATAGACAATCCACATGGTGTCAGAGGTGACCTCAATCGGAGCAAGCAGGTGGTCAAGACGGACTTCGCCAACGCAGCGTTTGCGACCGTCCTCGTAGGTAAGCAAAAGCCTGAGGATCCCATCAGGATGGCACCGGGACCTACACGGGGTGACAGTTCGGACCCCTTCAAGTTCGGCAGAAGAGTACTAGTACTTGCAGTTATCAGGAAGCAGCTCAAGCCTTCTGTTCCGACAACCACGGAGTTTGAGCTTCGCGAAAGTAGATGCACCTTCAAACCTCATCCACGAACCAATCGTTTCCCAGCTCGCGAAGTACATGCGACAGGGAGAGGTCTGTGGAAAAGTTCCGACAAGGTCATACTTGGCATGTGTTTTGTATCCCACAGGCTGCTGGTACTTCAGCTGAGGGCCAAGAGCTAGCAGGCGGCCCTTACTCGTTCGAAGCTAATCAGATATTGTTAGCAAAACGTCAATGTAGATTGACCGACCACTCACTATAAGGGTTGCCGCAGGGCTAGGACTGTCTTTGGGGAGCTTGACACCATAGCGACGAATCCAAGCCTCTGCAATTCGCTCATCCGAGTCGACAGGGAAATACGCCCAAGAGTACCTATACTGTGAGGTCGAGCCGAAGTCGTAAGGCTGCTTCTCACCGGATTTGTGAGGAATAATCTTCATGATGGTATTGTCCCATCCATAGAATGAGTATCCGATGACATCGGGCTGATTCCAATCAATAGCCGAGATGATCTCATCTCCAAGGAACGATTTACAAGGAATCGGGGGCTCAGGAATAGGATCCAAGGTTGTTGGAAGTACTGACCACCGTAGATCTTCTGGAAACCTCGGCTGGTCATTGCGACGCTTGTAAGCTGCCAGCCCCCGAAGCTTGATCCCCTGTTATAGGTCAGCAGTTGTTATATTCGCCAATTCGACATGATTACATCAAATCTTGCTTTCAGATAAAATGGCATTTTGCTCGGGGTGAACAAGGTCCACCATCTTCCGGGCTCTTCCTTGACCGAAGGCACATGTTTACCGGAGGTCGCGATGATGTCAACCACCCCCAGATAATCATGGGCAACGAAGATGTTGAGTTTTTCTTGGGGCCAGAGACTATCTATCTGAGCCATCCTAAGGTATATGTGTGCTTTCCCACTTAGAGTCGAGGTCACGAGGTTTCTAGGTTCTCTCGGCTGGATTAAGCTCTCAGCCATAAGTCTCAGCGGCAAATAACACTTCAGGCTCACAACTTAGACATTATACCAAGGCTTCTGACCAATAGCTACAGCACAAGGCTGATAAGAGGAAAACCTAGATGATGACTCTTGGCCTTGGAGGCGTATAAGACTGTCAAATACTCAAGACAACCGCTTCCACACACAGAAACATCCACTTCTCATCTCTTCTTCTTCTTATACTTCTTCTTCTTATACTTCTTCTTTTTATACTTCTTCTTCTTCTGCTTCTCTTCAAATTTCATCTGCATACCATTCTTTTTTTAAACAGCTTAAGAATTGTCATCCCGATTTCTCAATCATGTCCTCGTCCGGTGATGAAAACGGAGTGGAATCCGTCTTGCCAAGCGAGCCGACCGAATTCGAGACTGATTCCGACCGCGAATCTGATCTTTATCTTGATCCTGACGCCGATTCGAACTTTGGACTCGTTGACCTTGACGAGTGGGTGTATTCATACACGATGTGCTACCCAACCTGCGGCCTGTGTCGGTTCGAATTTGGTGAGGGTGAAGAGTTTGTTGTTTGTAGGTATTCCTTCTCCCCGAGGCCTATAGAAGGCAGATCTAGCTGCCCGCCAAGCTCGATAATACAAAGCACTACTAACACTTACAGATAAACCGACTAGTCAACTCTATCCTCGTGTCTGGTACGGAAAATACGACCCCTTCTCTCCGAGCCAGCTTGTGATAGAGTATGGATATCATCCAGCCTGCGTTGCACTTATTCAGCCCAGAAAGTTGACTAAAGACTGGCATTGCCATCTTTTCAATGTCACCGCCGGCAATAGTGATTTCTTTGAGCCTCCTTCGTCTTGGGCTAAGCGTCGAACGCAATGGATCAAACAAACAATCGCCACAGACCTCAGACAAGCTCTCGGTGGTCGTCTCCCGGGAGAGATATACCAACACATCGCGAGCTTCGGTCTTCGCGAACGCGCATGCCAACTTCTCAAAGATCTTTGGTTGGGTCACAGCCGCCCTAATACTCTTACCCAAACTTCATACATTGGAAGGTATACTTCTTTTTGGGCGCAGTATGTCGAGGTGGAAGGGTTGCGTTACGTCAAATCACTGTCAACCCGCCGCCTCACCCAACAAGATACCTTGGTTTTCAAAGCCAGGTTCAAGAAGAGGAGCAATACTAACAGGCCCGAGGCATTTCTGCATATCTATTACAGTCAAGATCGTGTAGGAATACGCGGCATCATTATTACAGAGGATGAGGAGCTACCCCCTCTGAGGATGGAATTGGGGCTCTCCTGGGCTGTGCATCGTCACCAAAAGACCCCGTTTCGTTTCACACTGCGATATGATGTAAGTCAAGTCCCCATACTCAAAGAAAGCACCCCGCTCATAGTATAAATAGCACATTAGGCTACGCAAATTATCAGTCCATCATACTATCAACCCCGACTTCACGTACCAGACAAGAAATTGGGGAGTTCTTCCAGAGAACTTTGGCTCATTCCCCCGAATTCCTCTGGCAACGAAATCCCCCTCCATTGATCGCCTGTACTTCGAGTCTGTTCGTGCTGTAGACTGGAACTCTCCCGATATATGCGGTTACTCCTTCTACGTGGAGCGACACCTGATACGCGGCATCATTTCGCACAAACTTGGAGAAAAAGAGCCACAGAAACGGGATGAGTACGGCATAACCGACGATTCATGGTTTCACATGCCAATTGACCCCGATGAACGAGTCTCTGAGCTCTGGCTTCGCAGAGGACAATGTGAGGCTCTTAGTTCAGAAGGTTCAGAAGAACTCGAGACACTCATTGTTCGAACAACAAAGGGGCGCAGCTTTACTCCTGGTGTAGACTCCGCTTGCCGCTTTCCCCCAGACGAAGGTCGCAAATTCTGGTACAAGGCGATTGCAATCTTCCCGCCAGAAGGACCTTCTCGCATGTTCTATTGCAGAGCCAAGCATTTGTGGACCTACTTTGCTTTCGAGCACACACCTCAGCTCAGTAACAAGGGTAATCCTCAAGGAGTGGCTTCGTGGGGTAACTTTGAGATAGAACACTCACTCCCCCCATCCTTCAACCCGTTTGCTAGCTATTACTGCTTTGCCGCCTCATCAGCAAGTCTGAACGATGTCAAAACGATCACCCCTTGCTGGGGGTGGTCGGAACCATTCCTTAACGACGTCATCGGGCTCTTGTTTACATACGGCGATGGCCGTCGGAGATGCATTGGGCTAGTGCGTCTCGATTTTCTTGATCCTCTCTTGGCGGTTCCCTCGGACAGCTTCTGGCTTGGCTGTACGTACAAGGACACACCAGTTGACGAGTGCACTCCATGGCATAATAATGTCACCAAGCTTTGTCTGTATGAGCCAGTGCAAAACGAGGATATAGAGTACGTCAAAGTCCCGCTTAAGGGAAGACTCGAGTGGGCAGTTACACCTGACGGTAGTGCTGTTCGACATGTTGAGAAAGGGGAGCCGTCGGATGAAGTCGGCCAAGTCATGGCTGGTCGGAAGGAAGTTTTGGACTATGCAAGCCCAGGGATCAAAACCTTCGCTGTGCCGATTCGTGTCATGGAAACAAAACATTTCTTGATTGATCTTAGGGACGATGTGGATTGAGCTTGGCCGTCTACCGAGGGTTATGAGTTCAGTGTACCCGCGGGTTGTAAGAATAGATACGGATTGATGGATTACTACAGATAGACGATGGGAATCTATTGTTGTGAAAGTAAACTCTCTGGATTCCACTATGATAGGTGAAAAGGGGCAACACTTCGCCTCTCAGAACCGCCTGGTGGGTGGGGAAGGCAGTCAAATACTACTCTCTTGATTGATACCTGTTATCTTCCTTTCTTCTTGTGAGCAACAGAAAGGTAATGGATATAGTCCATTCCGTATCAATGCCACTTTCCGTGCTCTGAGCTGCCGCTGAACGTACATTTAATCCATATTTCAACTCCCTCGCGCTTTTGTCTCTCAAATACACCAATCGCGTTTCATCGAAATGACTGCGGAGGAATCTTTACAAAAAGGCAGTGTTCAGTGAAACCCTGAATTTTCTCTGCCAAGATATGAGATTAACGGCTTTTCTCTTTTCTCCTCATATTAAAAACAATCCTCAGGAAGCAAGAAAGCATTAGAACTTAACATAAAATGTTACAACAAACTCATAAAAGGCACCCTAAACTTATCCTAAGTTACCTCAAACTTTACCAAGTCATCTTAAATTTATACTAAGTACCCTAAACTTATGCTAAGTATAGAAACATAAGCCGCCGGTGTGAACAGAACACGCCTTAGAGAGGTTCAGATTGTTTCTCCTGTTAACTACAAACCGTTCTCTTCTTCGTAGAAGCACATATCGCCGGTGTGAACAGAGAACGTCTTAACCGCCGTCTTAGAAGCAGTACCAGATGAAGCCTCATGGGCTAAGACTTGATCCATCTCGCTTTGCAACTTGCAGGCTTTGGAGCCAAGATGCCGCACATCGCTTTCCGTGGGCACAGTCCCCCACGTCGACCGCCACTCGAGCTTTCCTCTAAGCGGAATCTCGAGGTATTGCATATCCATGTCAGAATTCAGCACTGGCTTCCATACACCTAGCCATGTGATATGCCCCGTCGGTGAATAGGGCTCTTCGTCATCAGGTTCCGTGTTCCCGGAGCTTCCAAGCCAAAACTTGTCAGAAATATTGATGGAGTCCTGCAAGTGATCAAGACGAATTTGCCCAACGGACCGTTGACGGCCATCTGTGTAGGTGAAGAGTAGACCAAAGATTTCGTTATCTACGCAGTCTCCCCACCCAAGGCATGGGGTAATCGTCTGAAGGTTCTCGAGTTCGGCGGATGTTGAAAAGAATCGGTCAGACCAGTCGTATGGACCGGGCCTGGCTGGTGGTCCAAATGAGAGTTTGATCTTGCGCTTATGCCATGTTGTTATTTTCTCGAACCCGAGCCAAGACTCCGTATTTGTGTACTTGTAGTAAAATGTTCGGGTTGAAGTTGTTGATGGCAAATCGGCAAGCGCTTCGTAGTTGAGGGGCCTGTTGCTACGTGATGAGCGAGATCGGATGTCAGGGCCAAGCACAAGACTGCGGCCGCTGCTTGTTACAACCTTTGAGAATGTCAGTATACTTTTGCTGAGGATTCAAGAAAGGCCAAAGCGTACTATGAGAGACTCTGCTCGAGTCAAGGCATCATCATCATCGCATGGGAAGTCTCCTGAGCGAAGCCATAGCTCAGAAATTCGTTCGTCAGGGTCAACAGGGAAATAAAGACAAACTAATCCGGCATTGGCATAAGCATCAAGGAGGGCAGGAGATAACTTCCCCGACCTATAGGGAACGATGTAGTCAATACAGCTGCAGTGTAGGCCAATGACATAACCGGAGACTCCAGGCAGGTTCCAGTCGACCGCATGGACTGCTGCCCCATGACCTGTTTCGATATTATCTGGGGGAGCGTTCGGGTAGCCAAGGTCTCTGGGGAACATGGCCCAACGTGCTCGTTGTTCATAGTGATGCTCTCTTTCGTATTGGGTGACATCCAAATTGCGCAGCTTGAGGCCCTACATGGTCAACTTAGCTTGGGGAGTTCACATATATTACATCCACGAGATATGACTCACATCGAAGTTCATCCTGATATAGAATGGGAGATTGTAAGTTTTCGAAGGAATGGAGACCCATCGAAGGCCAGGTTCCTCAGTACTCTGAATACCATCATCCGAAGAGGCAATGACGCTTCGTACTCCCAAACTATCTTCAGTGAAGTACATTTTTAACCCCATCAAAGAGTTGAGCTTGGGTTTGACCATAAAAACCGTTGTATCATTCACGTTCGTGCGAACGGTGGACAGAGACTTGACGTAATTGTGACCCTCGATCTCAATGTACTGGGCCCAAACCGGTTGGCCGTTGGAAATGGGCAGTGTGACTTCTTCGTTGGGATCACTAGGATCTCGATGTTGCCAGGCATCCAGGTGAAGTTTTGTTGCATATTCGCTCAAGCAGTACGTCGCAACGTTCTCGCATACTTCAATCGGAAGTCGATTCTTGATGGCATGCCGGATTTCCAGAGAAAGTGATGTTCTGAGCCATCGAGTACGTTTTGCAACAGAAGACGGCGGTGGCTGAATGAACGAACCATAGAATCTGAACTTAAAAAGGTTCCATGTGCACGATTCCAGGAAGCCCTTTGCAAATACGACATCGCCAGCAACTTGGAAACAACCTGTATGGAAAGCCTTTTGTCCATGGGCGCACAGGATCTCCTTTTCTGGGTAGTATTTGTCGTCCCAGGTAAGAGACAGGGTAGAGTTGTTTCGGTTGACTGATTCAGAATTAGCAACTGTCAAGCTCCTAGCCACAAGTCTCGGTTGCAAACAACACATATGGCTCATAAATCAGAGTGTTATTTGCAGACAGACTTGTGGATGTGAGCTCCAGATCTTTGACATACCCGTGACGATGGCCTGACCTTCATGGAAGCGGAACTTGCAAAGACCGCATATGTTGAACACGCGAGGTTCCGGATCCGCAGAAGTGCCTCGCTCAGCAACATCTTGTGCTTGGCTTGAATTGGGCGGGTCAGCAAGCTGCTCGACATCCATGATGTGAGCTATTCGCCTTCCAAAAGCTGAAGCTATTTGGGATTTTTCAGTGCCTTTGATATGTCTCGTCGAGACGTGATAAGCTTTGACTGTCAATCAATGGCGTCAGCTATAGTCCGAACAATCCAGCTCCAGCAGGGTTGATCAGCGCACTCTGGCGAAGTGGAGCGAGATTTATGAAGGGAAGAAAATGTAACTCAGAGATAGGGTTATTTTCAGAAAGGCAGGCTCCTTGTTGACTCTCGCTGATACTGCTGGGACTGCCTACCTATTGTTGACAGTGCCTGACAGCTGCCAAGAATAGAAGACACACGTGAGAGGTGACAACGGCCAACTGACAAATACCGAAAAATGGAAGGACGGAATAGGAAACTGCAGAGAAACGTTTGTCTGTGATGCATCAAGGAGGAAGACACAGCCAACGCCTGCATATCAAGATAGAGTAGGTAGTTGAGACTTGGCCCAGCATCACCATGATAGGGTCAAACTCTACGGATGGTTAAACAAAAAGAGTTTTACGTTGAAGGAAGGTCAGAAAAAACAATTTTTTGATACAACAGATAATGCCAACAACTGTCATTCTCAATGCAAACAGCCAGCGAGCGGAGTTACGTCAAAGCACCAAAACACTGGACATGAAAGCAAAGAAAGCGCCAACGATCAACGTAGGAACAGCCCGACACAAAGATTCCCTTTATTGGACTTGCTATCTAGATGTAAATGAACCCCAGTGAAACAAATTCACATTGAAAAGCCGTAAGGGAATGAAGGCAGATTGCTTTGTTCGTCTAGATGAAGTGGAGATATCCATTACAAAACTCTACAAAACATCCATTAACTGTCGTCCATCCAATCCATCCCAACCCAACAGCGCAGTAAGGGGAACGATTTGACCAAGAAATACCAACGGAAATCTTGGGGTTTAAAACTCGAGAGAGATCGCTTTGACCACCGCCGGACGAAGTTCTCCAGACTCAACCTCACGGGCCAACATCTCACCAATCTCATCTACGTTATCCTGTAGTTCATTGCTCTCATGGTGGATGATCAAGTGGTGATAGTAATCCCCAGCCATGTAGCTATGCCATTCAAGGGAACCCGTAAGCGGTACCTCAAAGTACTCTCGTTTCTCATGTTCCAAAGGCGTGTCCGCCTCAACCCAATTGATGTTGGATCTCAAGGGCCAGAAGCCTCCTGAGAGACGTTCTTCTTTTGACTTGTCGCTGCCAAGCCAAAACTTTCCTGAAGTCACCACAAGAGGCGGGTCCATGTAATCAAGCCGGATCTGACCGACGGATCGTTGGCGCCCATCGGCGTATGTGAGGAGCATGCCGACAATGCCTTCATCCGGAGGGTCTCTATAGCTCAGGACCAGACACTCTCTCCAGCCCCGGCATACGGAAATTGTCCTGACATCTTGAAGGTTCGCAGTTGACGTAAAGAAGTCTGCGTTGGGGCATGCAATAGGCATGGCTGGTTTCACGTATGATATGACGGCGTCCAGGTCCCGAGTCGCGACTTGTTCGAAACCCAGCCAGAACCTCAGACTTTCGGTCTTGCAATGGAACATTCGAGTTGGCTCGGTTGGCGATAACTCAGCGATCGCATGGTAGGTGAGCCGGCTTTCCCGCCCGCTAGTATAGTGACTTGCGCTATGGGAACCGAGAAAAAAGCTGCGGCCTTTATTTGTACGAATCTGGAATTTCGTAAGTATGTCTTTCACTAGCATTCGGGCATCATCGTAACTTACAAGAAGAGATCTGAGCATTGTTGAGTTTGGACTTGAGGGGAATTCGAAGTAGCGACGCCAAAGCTCGACGACCTGCTCGTCTGGATCGATGGGTATGTAAACCCAAGCACCTGCATGGTTGATGTTCGTATCCATTAACCGTGAAGACGATCCTCCCCCGTTGTTCGGGACAATGTCACGGACGCAGTCTGCGTCCATGAGAACGGAATAACCGCGGCATCCGGGTAAATTCCAGTCGACTGCGCGGATCGGCTTCTCCTCAGGTAGATTGTCATAACCTGGTGGTGGAGCAAATCGGCAGTTGCCCAAGTGCTCGGGCAGAACAGCCCAGCGCCTCTGTTGGTAGTTGGCCGCCGCTTTCTTTGTCTTGGTCATGGCCAAGTTGCGCAGTTTGAGACCCTAATAGCACGAAGCCAGTGAGTAAAGATCGTCTACGTGGAGTAGCGAAGAACAACTTACATCAGACTCGAGTTTGAACCAGAATGGAAGAGCCACTCCACGGTTGATAACCCATGACAAGTTCTCACCTTGAGCCAATACGGTATTGTCATCCCTAGCCATGACAACTTCACGGATACCCAAGGGGTCTTCGGCGAAGTAGATGTTTACGCGTGTGCCGTCTGTAGCCTCGAAGAGCTTCGTGTCGCTCTGATTTCTGCGAGTCGTAGAGAGAGACTTGATGTATTGGATGCCCTCGAACTCGATGCGTTGTGCCCATATGGCATGGGACTTGGTGACGCGGACTGCGGCATCCCGAGCCCCAAAATGGCCTTTCTTTGCCCAAGCATCTTTGAAGAGCCTCGTTGCGTAGTCTCTCAAGCAGTGGCTCCCAATGTTCTCGCAGACCTCAAGTGGAAGACGACCTCCGATGATATTCATGAACTCTTGGGCAAGCATCTCCTTCAACCGGCGTAGACGATTTGTTTCAAAAGATGCAAGAGGTTCATTAACGAAATCTCCAGAGGTTTGGTAACGGGTTACGTTGCAGATGGCGTCACCGATATTGTCGTCAAGCGAGAAATCCACAGCAAACTGGTTGACGCAGACGAGTGGTAACCATTCTCCATGGGTACAGTTCTGCCGTTTCCAGAATATTGTCCTTCCCAGATTGGTGGCAAGTAACGATTCTGAGGGTTGACTGTGGTCAGTTAGTAGGCTGCCGGGACAAGAAAAAGCCAATACATTAGGATCACATACAAACAACAATGGAGTCCAATAGCTCAAACTTGAATTGACATAGGCAACATCTAGGCAGAACCACTGGTTCATCGTCCTCGTCAAACGAATCAGAGTCGCTGTTTTCGAGGTCCCAATGCGCAAAGCCTGAGTATTCGTCTGGCATGAGGTCCAAGTCTGAATCAGAATCTTCGAAGTCGGACAAATCCATTTCCCTGACTTTCGGTTAGCTCGGCGGGATAGGTAGAGGTGATACAGTCAATTGTCTCTGAAGACAAGATATATGGCGGCGTCAGAAAAGTAAGGTTAAGATGGTTGGGAGGAGAATGAAAAAGAAGAGTGAAAACGACGCGTACAGGTAGAGTTTAAAAGGTGATTCTGCCCAGTGATTCATTGACTGCAGCTTCCTGTTTGCTGTTGATGCTGGCACTGGCGCTGGCACTGCTCATCCCTCACTGCGCCCACCACTTGCTTTACGCATAATGCAACGGTCAATAAACAAACACAGAGCATTAATACAAACAAACGGAGGAGATGGCGCCAAGATTAAACGAGCAAGCTGACGTTATGGCATGCGTACAATGCCTCAACATGCATGAATGATCGGACGAACACAAACATCGTTCACCCACCATCAACAGTTATGAAATACGTGAAAAGAACATTGCCTTTCACACAAAAAGATAGCGCCTTCATAAAACTAATCCATGCGATGCTCTCACCTGCAATGAGAGAATTTACCCTGCCGTGAAGACCGCCAAACACTCGCAGTCGAAAAATAGGAACAGCCTGGTGCACGGGTCACACACAACCTTGAGATCGCGTGCTCGTAAGAGTCTCACGCTCTACCGATTGAGCTGATCCGGCGTGGTTCTTACCTTTGGGATGAACTGGTGTGGAGACCGGGCCGCTTGAGAGGGCGGCGGGGTCGTGATGTTTTTCTTGGTGTTGAGGGGCAGTCACTTTAGAGTTCGCGAAACGTTGGAGTCAACTCTATTGATCCCACCAGACCTTAATATGGGGTGTCAAGATAAACTTAGCAAAAGACATCATAGATTTATAGAGATTTACCCAAGTCTTTTTGTCATTTAGGATCAAGGTTCTTGGTTTTGTCCCCCCCCTTAGGGTACCAAGGTAAAGAAAAGACTTCTAATCTTCGCGACCAGTACATCTTGTAATCTCGACAGCGTCCTACGATTATTTGTTAGTGAAGGTAATGACGTTGGTGGGATTAGGGTACTCACAGGAACACCGGTTGGCTCAAAGCTGTGGACCAATTTACTCTCATACACCAGATTCGGATCCCCTTCCTCCTCATTGATCTTCTCCTCTCCCTCCCTCTTCAAATACTGTTTCGCAGTTCTATCCGCAAACTCCTCCTTCTCATTCCCCCCCTTCGCCGCCCTCTTCTCCGCAACACTACTCCTCACATACGCCAAGTACGGTGGATTCCCCGGCTTGATGACGTTATCCGCCGCAAGGACACTCCCCGGTCCTACGAGGCCCAATCGCTCACAGAGTTTGAGATCGCTCGTGTACGCGGGCTTGTAGTGGTCGAGGAACATGAGGTCGATCTTGGAGATTGTGCCGTTGGCGTGTAGGCGGGCTAGGCTTGCGTCGCTGGGACCGACGATCACGCGGGCAATGTCGCGCAGGCCTGAGAGCTCGAGAAGGGAAGTTATGACGGCGGCGAATTCGGGGTTGCGCTCGAGGGAGAAGTAGTGCGTGCCTCCGGATTTGCGGACGGCGTTGGCAAAGAGGAGGGTCGAGTAACCGACATAGCCTCCAAGCTCAACCTACACCAGGACCATCAGTGAGTTTCTCATAAGGGCAAAGAAGTCAATTGGCGTACCATGACTTTGGGCTTCACTTCGGCGATGAGATCTGTCACAATCTTGCCCTTGTCCTCGCCCACGTTCATGAGATACTTCTTTGTACGTCCAAACTCATCAATGGCTTGGAGAACACGTTCTGGTGAACCTCGCAGTTCATCAACGTCTGACCGACCATAGATGTAATGAAGAAGCTCAATCTCACGCCCATCGTCGAAGAATGTTTCTTCTTGCTCAACGTAAGCTTTCTTTTCGTCAAAGGAGGGCATTCTGTCGGTATTTTGCAACAATACAGCAGGTCAATATACCGTTGAACAGCGTAAATAGTGAGCGGGAGCTATGAGCTATATGTACCTACACGGAAAAAGATAAACAAAAGAATCGCGTCACGTAGTGTACCCGTCATTCATTCCCCTCCCCTCACCAGCTGCAGCTGCAGCTTGACTGCAAGATGCATATGAGATGCTCACCGGCCTCCACTCGGGACCCCGATTGAGGGTCCTGGCGGGGAGAAGACCGTCCGGACACCGTCTTCGGGTGGAGGCTCCGGACATTCCCATGACGCGCACATGCAATTCTCGTCATCATTTGCACAATTCAATCTGCTACCTTTAATAAATTTAATTGACGCCAGATAGAGTTTTCTAGTTAATCTGATTGTTTATTTTTATCGCCTCGAAAAAGTGCTGTGACAGTTTGGCATCAGCACTCAAAGTGAGTCTGGACCTCTTCTCATTGCTCCGATCTCGTGTCTCGACCGCTACCTCGCACGACATGCATGTCTCACAAGGCACATTTACTCGTCCAACAGATCAACTCCGTAATAAACTTGTATTACCTGTATTCCCGCTCCCTCTCGCAATTACTATCAACCCTGCCTACCCCAGCCTAAGCACGATCTCGAAATCAGAAAACAATTTCTCCTTTCCCTTGCGAAAACAACCCTTATACAACCATTTCCTATAACCTGTCCCAAACCGAAACCTGCCCCCAACCAGTACAAACGAGAGACATGAAAGATAACTGATCCTAACCCTGATCCACCCTGAACCCCTTGAGATGCCATTTTTGTCTTCTTCTTTTTTTTATGTCTTTTGATGGTGTTTTTCGCCGTATATAAAACACATTCCTTTTCGCTCGCCAATTCGAGCATAAACACCTTGTAGGTTCCCTTCCAATCCATTACCATGGTATGCGTGTCGACAACTCAAATGCCTCCATCGTGAAAGGTACTCCGAACGCGCCCCGCAGTTGATGCCAACACATGCCGTAGTCGATGTCGCAGGCTGATCGGTCGTCGTAAACAGAGTGAACGCCGTAAGAACCGCCCTGTTGGGTATATAGTTGCCGCTCCCACGGTAAGCCAGACCGGCAATTTCGTCAAGGCCAAAGACTCCGAAACATCTCAATTCCGAGACTGAGACTGCACCTGCCCGTTTCTTCATACCCGACACCCATTTTCCTGTCCTCAAAGTATAAACGAGACGATATAGCGACGCCCCAGTAATGTTCGAATGCAACTCCCAGTTCACCAATTCGTAACCTCCTGCCGGAAAAAACATAAAAACAGTGTCAACTCCCTAGTCGATGCCATCCCTTCAACACCTGTGACCTTGATTGTATCACTCGGCTCTCGCCAGATCCGAGTGCCCTGTAGTGTTCGCGCCGTCTTCAACTCGAGACATGAGTTGCCAAAGACCGTGCTCGCCAAAGATACCGACCGCAATGCACGTTTACCTCTGCGCCGTCCCAAATGCAACTTTAAATCCTGCGCCTTGTTGCGACTCCTAGTCCTTGGTGAGCGGACCTTTCTAACCCCAGACACTAGCAGGAGCACCGAGACCGGACGACTGACCCCAAACACCATTGCCACGTCCCCAGCCACCAGGAGAGGCAAGAGGAGTGGTGGATCGCTTCGATGAAGCTGAAGCTGTGGGTGTACCAGAAGGACGAGTTCCAATGGGAGCCACAGAGGCGCCAGCCTGGTTGGGCTTGGAACCAGGATTCAGATCCCGAGAGGGAGAGCCGCCGGTTGGGCTGGATGTACTTGTACGGCTTTGGTTACCCACAGCGTTGTCAAAGACTTTGTTTGTGGGTCCAGCAGTCTGTGGGCTGACTGTGCTGTGAGGTCGCGAGTTGGGCTCAGTGGGAGGACCGTGGGCATCACCACCAGAGACGGGAGTGCCAGTCTCGCCAGTAGGGGGAGCACGGCCTACGCTATCATAGGCAAGAGGAGAGTGTCCACGGATGCTTGAGGGTCCGCTAGGGACAGGGGCGCCTGTGCGGACATTACCAGTCTCGTCCACGTATCCTGCCTTGTCTGCAAAAGGACCCTCGCCATAGAGGGCACTTCGTTGACGGGCAATTAGCTCTCGCGTCTCCTCCTCGGACATGTGCTTGTTGGGCGGCAGAGGCACCTCGGAAAGGACGGCTACGTAGAAAAGCTGTTAGCCCATGCTCAACAAACTCGACGATATTACATAGATGCTGCTCAAAATTGGGAGGGAAGAAACACGAGCGGCGTCTGGGCCAACGACATTTTCGGTCGCCCATGACCACATTATTTTTCTCTATATGCCATCTTGTTTCTTTGTCATAGTTGAATGTGCTACACAGTAGAGGGAGGCCTACTTCGCTGATATTGCTGCTCTGTGTGCAGGTTTCGAAGCTCTCGCTCCCGCTGAGCTGCCATCCGTCTCTTAGCCTGCATGACCTGCTCTGCCTCGTTGGAGCCTCGCGAAGGTTGATGACGCTGGTTTGCGTAGAAGTTTTGCAGATTGGGTCCCTGACCACGGGCGTCATCAAAGTTGTTTACCGAGTGCGGGCGGGGGCCGGGGGTGTGATGGGAACCACGGGAGTCTGCATGATCTTGTCAGTATGCTTATTGGGACACTCAGCCAGACCAGTTCATCCGTTCATGTCGGAACCTTTGGCAGGCTTAGTAGCGCAGGATAGAAAACTCACGGCGACCACCCATTCCATAGCCCTTGCCAGACTTTTGCAAGTTCTCGTATGCTCGATCGACCTCTAGAATTGGGTCAGTTTTGTTCATTGGAAAAGTCGAGTCTTGTTCGGGGTTCGAAAATGCCAGCCAAGTCGTGCCATCAGCACTGACTTCAAGGACAATTGAACTCGACAAAATCTCTGGGCGTGCTTCATCACATACCATCGAATTGATACGAGAAGGCGTAGTCATCCTGGGGCTGGGGGCCGCTGGCGCCTGCACAAATCAATGCGTTAATTACAATCCTATACCGGTCGATCGTGAATCTGGCGTACCTGCGCGGACCGGAGTAGTCGAACCCTGGTGCTCCCAGTTACTCTGCTGGGTGCTGGGAGTAGGAGACGACCACTGGGCCTGAGGGTTGTCGTAGTAGGACATGTTGCAATGTTCTTGGGGTTGAGTGGGAAAAACCGGGACGTAGACGATTCGACTCGGGCTCTTTCAAATCTCGGATGAGGTCTATTGGTAGAATGTGTGGTCAGTTTGGTGTTGTTGCGGAATGTTGACGACAGAATGCGATGGCGATGTGCAGCGCAATGCGAGAGCGGTGCCAGAAACAAGGGCAGTACGAAAGGTGATGAGGAAATTTGCCGCTGTGGCCGACGTCAAGATGCGCACCATCGGCCAGCTAAGACATGGATCCATCGAAAAGCACCACCTAACGCTCCGGGGCCCCTCGTCGCAACACGTTGACAAATCGACCGTAATCCAGTGCGTCGAGGTCTCGACTCACCCAAGAGAGATAAGAATATGATTAAGCTTCGTCGGTGACCTTTCTGCCGCTTCGTTGGGAAACTGAGCGCAAGGCAAGGTTTACGTTTACTCGCCACGGGCCGTATTCTCGGGAATAAACCACGCGAGGGTCTCGGAGGGACGGAGAAAAAGTGCGAAGGATTAAAAAAATCGCAAGAAGTCGGTGACGAGACGGGGGACGAGTTTAACACGACGGACCGGAAGAACGCTTGTCGAGACCAAAGCCGCTGCAAGGCAGACGGAAAAATCGAGGCGGAGGAAGAAATAGGAAGAGGTACCGTAAAGGTAAGAGGGAGAAGGGAAAGAGAAAAGGTGGTGGTGGTTTAAGATGATGAACGACTCGTCGATTTGGACAGGGCGTGACGGGATAGGTTGGGTTAGAATTGAATGGGGGGAGAAAAAAACCAGGGCCGAGCGAGCGGGAAAGGAGAAGGAGCAAGCCTAGCCTGGCTTCTCTCGCCCATCAATCAATCAAATCAGGAAGTAGCGTCGTGCCGTGGGGAGTGGGCAGTGGAAACTCACTGGACAGGAAGGAACAGGGCATTTCGTAGTGGGCACAGGCCGGAGAGTGACTTTTGGGGGTTCGTAGTTGGCAGGTGCCAGTGAAGTTGAGGCCTGAGGTGAGGTGCGGGTAAATAGAGTACTTGCACCAAAGTATCGGCTGCTTTACGGTATGCAAATCATGGCGGTTCATTGTATGACAGCCTGGCTGGGCTAAAGGTGGAGTACATGAACTGCTTGTACCTCCTTTCGTTTGGCAGAACCTGAGGTACAGGCAATCACGGTGCAGTACCTTACTTGAGAGTACCTCTAGTAACCAAAGAACATTTGATCCATGAGACTTTTTGCGATGTCGGGGTATAAACGAGACATGCATTCTGTGACCGGATCGATTACTCCGATCAAAAGCAAAGCTGGCATCTCTTCGCTCACTATTATTCTGGTGTTTCCCCTACCATTGCACTTCTTTGCCTGCTAACAAAGAAACAACAGTAGCAGTACTGGTCTTCAACATCCCCTGGCATAGAGGCTAGAGCTTGTCGCCCGTTGTCGGTTGAACGCCCAGGCGCCGGCCCCAATCCTCTTTTGATTCGATAACGGGGCTAATAACGGAGTGTGAAATGACGACGTGTGGGGGGTGTCATTTCTCGTTTCTTGGCCCTTTTGCCAGCAACGCAACTCCACGCTCCACGATGCCAGCAGATGATGTCCACGACGGGTGGGTTGCCAGTGCAGCTGAAGGCAGAGAAGCACTGTGCTAATTCACTGATCCCGAAACATGAGGTTATCATCAACTTCAAACAGAGTACACCTCCTTCAACGTCTCCCTCCCTCATTGATGGCCTTCTACCGGAATCTGCAACAACTCATTCCAATTGCACTATGGCCCTAGCGGGAAATCACTGGACCCCGAGATAACGACACTGATCCAGCACCCTTCCCCGGGCAGGTTTATCCCGGCCTCTCACTAAACCTCGGCCGAAGCGGGCTTCCAGCGCTCCAGTGCTTCGCGATCTTCTGGGATGCACAGGGTCTTTGCCTGCTCCATGCGTGTATCAAAAGCACACAGACATGACAAACCTCTCTCGTGAAGCACGGTTCAGGTACAACAGCGCAAACTTGCATGGGAGATGAACCAAGACGGGTCGCTTAGGGATGCACCTCATCCTGTAAACTTGGCGCTCCAGGTATAACAGTGGGTTAACAATGGCAAAGGACGCAGATAAGTTTTGGATCGGCAATAACCAGTACAGATATATCCAAACATGAATCGCATTAACGCAATATCAACAATGGATGTTGCACCGCAACAGCTTGCCAAAGCCCACTTACAGTATCCTCTGCAATCAAAGCGCGTGTTTCCACATCTTGGCACGTCCTCCTTCCCCTTTCTTCAAAGTCAACATCAATCGGAGGTATTGTCTTTTACATCTCCAAACGAGCAAGCCATCATCTTGATATTGTGGATACGCAAATTACCTTTATTTGAGCGTACCCCTTTTCCCGGGATTGCGGTCTTGACTTGACCAGTGCTGGGGGTTTTAGCGGGGTGCTCTTAGACGCCGATTCATTCCATGGGTTCGAGCTGTGGATTACCGCCAGTCAAAGTCACCTGAATCACACCTCCAAGTCTTGAGACTTGACATCTGCAATTCGCAGCAGCAGTGTTTGAGGGACAGATTGTTTGGGTTACAAACTTACGGTTCATGGGTTGCAGTCGTACCTGCGAGGGTACCCGATATGACATGGTTGTCGGCAACTTGACGTCGGCTGAACATTAAATAGCGTGCATGGAGCTTGAGTAACCAACGGACGCGGACGGTTGCAGAAAGATATCACGCATATCTTTGGGATGGACCGCAATACCTGTGACAAGAAACAGGGCGCTGCAGCATGTTTCAATTGCGTATGGATATTTTGCTGTAGCTTCAGCTTACACCCGAAACATAAACGAGACTGGCCAGAACATTCAGAAAGTCTCAAAAAGTGAGCACTGTGTCACAAGTTGGAATGGAGGATTGCTTTGCAAATTAATTGCGGCGTTCGGGCCGTTGTCGATTCTCGCGATTGGAAAGCTGTCAGCCAAAGACGGACCTCCACTCAGCATGCCCTCCACCACCCGGTCACGGCGCATGTCAACATGGTTCGATTCTGATGATACCCTGCCGGTCGTTGGGCGTTGAACCTCTGACGCTCTTATTCCGCCTGGAAAATGGACCATGGAATTGTCCCTCTGTTTTCTTTCGTGCGCCATCATCATCGTGATACCACGAGATCGGCGCCCGTAGACATCCGGCACACCAAGCGGCACTTGGGTCCCGGTATTGGGCCCGAAATGTTCGGGATGGTCCCCAAGATTCCATTGACGATGTTTAGGCTCTGTTATCTGAGACCTGGAGTGAGACATCCCCTGAGATGAGATCTCGAGCCGGCTATCTTAATTCTGGCTTGTGATCCTTCTCCCTGCTGTCGGCTCTGATGCCCGTGCTTTAGCGAAGATGACCAGAAGATACTTCGTTAGGCATGTCATCTTTATGATACGTCTGTTCTTCGTTCAGCTGCTGACGATATTCCAGTTAGCATTCTGGGCGACAGGGATCTAAATGGACAGCCCCAGATGGGTGGACAGACTTGGCCAAAAGGGTCCACCACCAAGGGAAGTCCACCTGTCATCGCGGGCAGGTCGTCACAGTCTTCCAGAACATGCTTCAGATTGACTGGTCTGTCACTTGATAAGCCTTCCGGTATGCAGCAGCAGGCAACGGCTGTTACATGGTGACGCACAACGCATGTAAGGTCGGTCCAACGCGAAAGTCTGCCTTGTGACGACACCGGGCGTCGTTATGTAACCCAAGAAGGTCGCTCTGTACGGCGACACCAATTCCATTTCCATCTCTACGCCACGAGAGTCCCTTTTAGCCAGCCAATATGCGAGAACTATATGGGTCTGCCTGCCCGGCTTTGGCAATTGACTATCGAACCTTTGTCATCTTCGGGTAAGCATCCCAAAAGGTGAGCTTCCCCAGACTGTTGCCCCGCGGCTATTGGTTGATTTGACCGCATGTTGGACTCGTCAGCACCCATCATGCATTCTCGTCACCCGACGTTTCTGCGTATTGTAACTGCACTTACCGTTCACGTTTCAATGCCTTGAGTAATGTTTCAAGACCCATTACTCCGTACCAAGTGCACAAACATCGCCCTTCGATGTTGGTTCATTCATCAGCAAATGTAAATTCCTGGGGATAATACCTTATTCTTCATGAGTTACCGTGCCGCAAGTTTGCATGCATCGTGGTTGCTGTCACTAATCAGTCCGCCATGTGTTTCAGGAACCCAAAATCTTTAGTCATCCCAAAAGGTATAGGTCGCGCGTTTTCTGCTTCCGGCCGGGGAGGCCCATCATTATTCAGGTAGACCAGCTCATCTATAAGACTGCTGTTCTGGAGATGTCAAGACCCAAGTCAGATATTAACATATGCCAGCCGGTTTAACAAGTTATCTTATGATCTAGCCTCCCATCTCTTTGTCAGTCTATGCTATGCTGAAGACAAAGCTTCTGGCACTAGGTTTCTGGTCTTCTGTGTAAAGCTTACTCTGAGCCCGAGAACTCGAAGCTGTACGTCTTCAGCGTGATACTACATGAGATCTGGGAGCTCAGAAGTAGCTTTGGTGTTCAACGTCCCCTCACGGAACCATTGTATATCTTGCATCTTGCGGTTGAGATGTGCCTAGTCAACGCTAGACTGGAGATCCAGAATCTTTGGCCAGAAGATATGATCAAGAACGTAGCACGGAATTGCCTCTCTACCTTGGCCTATTTCTCCTACTCATATGATTTTTGGGATCTTTCCATGAAGTGTCTTCTTCCTCAAATGCCCTCGACCGAGCTTATCGCAACTTACAGAGGGGTTTTCAAATTGAATCGTCTGTCACTTCTTCAAACTCGGGATTCCAGCAAATGCACGATCACAGCTATACGCTTGGGCTTGCAACACCCGAAAAGAATCGACAAAACATTGTATATATCAAAAGACAATCTTATTCTTCTGGCCCCCACTCCGTACCCAGAGACCCCCCCAGGTCAGCAAAATGGCCCATAACCATACGGTAAAACTCCAACATCAACAACGAAATCAATTCCCGCAACGGCCCGCTCAAAACATCCAAACTGCACTCATCCCCTTCAGCATGTTGAATAAGCTCACTCAACACCATGTACGATCTGTCACAAACCGGGCAGAAGAAGCCTCCCAACCTCACACAGGGAGCTCCTCGCTCAGCTAATATCTGTCCGAGTGCAAAGATATCCATCTGGTTCACGTCAGGGATACACCCGCCATTCTCGACGTGCTTCATCATGGTAGATGCTTTCTCGAACTTGCGTTCACAGGTGATGCAGTCGATATTCTTGCTGGGGTTGGGGTTGCGAGCTGCTTTTTCTTTTTGCTTCTCGTGGTGTACTTGTGCGGGGACGGCAAATTCGAGCCAGTGGTCGAAATCTCTGACGACTGTATCGACGACTTTGGACTTGGACTGATGTTTCTAAATAAGATGAGCTAACACAAAAATACTCGTAGATGCAGAATCTTGGTACTTACCTCGAGAGCAGACGGGGTCTGAAAGTACATCTCACACGTAATGCAGCGATTATGAGCTTCCACCTCATGATTGATACGTTCCGTGCCGGTTTCGAAATCCTGTCCACAGTTCTTGTACTTGCAATCTCGCAAGAAATACTTGGCTTCAAAGAAGAAGGGGAAATTTTGGGGATCAGGATATCCTTTGCAGACGGTGCGTTTGGGGCCGTATGAATCGTCCTTTGCGATCTTGGCTTGGACATCGACGACAGCTGGATGGCTGATACCGTGAACATGCCACTGATGTGCTACCAGTAACATCTGCGGGAAATACCCATTGCAGTGTGTGCAGAGCGTTGGGGGACCTCGTTCATTGTCCATATCAATGTCGGAATCATCTTCATCGCCATCGTCATCAGAAAAACCAGGATAGCCAAAGTCCGGGTCATCCGAGTCGTATATATCACCAGGTTGAATACCAGCCGGGAAGTCGAACGGGTGTCCCCTGTGGCCAGGGTATGAGAAAGGATCATCATCATCATAGTCTTCATAATCCTCGTCCTCATAATCATCATCTCCATCATCACCAAACGGCGGGACTGCCATTCGCATTAGTTGTCTCATTATATCATCCTCTGAATACCTCGGCCTGTGCATCTCGGGATGACTATCTCGCTGATGCTGACGAAGTGCAGACGCAAGACGGAAGGTCTTGTTACAAGGTCTGCATCTGAAAGTTGGGTTTTCAGGCACACCTTGCTTTGAGTTTGAGGATGGTTCGGGTTCAACGATGCCATGTTTGTTGAGTTTATGATCCGCAAGTCCTTTAGCGTGGCGGAATGTCTTTTGACAGGTCTGGCAATAGGGCTTATCCTCAACCTCATCCTCGTGAGCATCTTCTGTCTTCTTACCTCCAGCAGTCGCGTTTGCTCCTTGACCTGAACTCTCTGCAACAGTGTCGTCTGCCACTGCATGCTTGATGAGCCCATGCTGCACTAGGGCTGATTTGAAACGAAAGCTCTTGTCGCAAAGCGTGCATTGATGCATGTTTGGGGCTTTCTTCTCTTCCGTCGCAGTCTCTTGGACGAGCTCTGGCGCCTCACTCTCCTCATCCGAGCCATCTTGCCCATTTGATACTCTCATGCCAGAAGCAGTCAGCGCCATATTCTCCATCACCTTTCTCATGGCTTCGAGACGTTGCTCTGCTTGATGCTTCATAAGCGCATCCTCGGATGGGAAGTTCTCATTGCAACATAGGCACTTGAACTTCTGAGATCCAGCAATATGTCGCTCCTTCAGCGTCGTATGCACTTGCTTCGAGGAACCAGCTGCCTTGCCCCCTTGCTCTGAACTCTTTGCTGGACCCTTGCCTTTCTTATCAGAAGTATGCTTGCTCTTGAGGTGCCTTCGGAGTGAATTTCGGCTGGTGAACAACTTGTCGCAAGCATCGCACTTGATTGTCTTTTCCTCGTCATCTGGAGCCTTGTCCTCTTCCTTAGCAGGAGTCTCGGCATCCGTTTTGACAGTGCGATGCTTGGTTCTCTTGTGCTGGTACAGCGCACCTCGATGGCTGAAAGACCTGTTGCAAATTGAACAGATGTTTTTACTTTCCTGGCCTTTATCACCCTGGTTCGCATCTTCTTGTTTGACAGAAGTAGATGCTTCATTCGCAGCGGAGTCTTCTGCCTTAGGCTCCGCAGCAACTTGAGCTTGTGTGGCAGAAGTAGCTGGGGCTTCAGGCTTCGGGGGGCCATGCTTGCTCCGCTGATGCTGTGTCAACGAAGATTGACGCGGAAATGACTGCTTGCAAATCGCGCAATCAAAAGTACTGGCTGCTTCGCCATCTTGTCCTGTCCCAGACGCGTCTGCTTCTTCTTTTTTGACAGGATGCTTGCTCTGCCGATGTCGCCTGAGTGAGCCTTTGTGGGGAAACGATTTGTTGCAGATATGGCAATTGACGGGCTTGGCTTCGGGCTTTGCAGCTGAAGCCTCTACAGGATTATCATCAGCCATTTTGGAGAGAATAGTTGAAGAACAAGAGACGCGTACGCCGTGAATTACAGAATTGGAGAAGGAGACGGTGGACGACGCCTTGAAATGGGGTTGCAGAAGCAAATAAATGGAAGCGGATCAAGAATAAAGCGTCCAAGTTGATTGGCCAACAGGCGCCACCATTTAACGTCTACCGTTTCAACGGAGCAACCGCTATAAATAACGTCAAATGGAAGTGAAGCGAAGCATTCAGAACGAAGCTGAAACTGACGACATGAAAACACAACTAATTTCTTCTTTGAACCCTCATTTTTTCCTCAAGTGAGATCTACTGATATGATGACACCGCTCTCTAGCCTTGGGCTACCCAATACGTACAGATCCAAGCCTTGCTGAGGACAATGGTTTGGATGGGAAAATACCTAATAGATTGAAAACAGACAAGGGAAAAGAACTTATTTCATACACCAACAACCGTAGCATCCTCAAGAAGTCGAATTCAAAAGACCCAACACCAACCTAAAATTGCTCACCCTCAATCATACGCCACCTCACCTCAGTCACAAAAGCCTTCAACGGGCCCCGGCTAACTTCCGCACTGCACTTGTCCCCCTCCGCATGGCGAATCAAGCTGCTCAGAGAGTCGAAACGGGCTTCACAGCTTGGGCACTGGAACTTGTCATCAGAGTAGCATCTCGATACAACGCTCTGATCACTCGTGTCGATAGCCCATTTGATAGAGCGAGCATCAATGTAAGAGTGACATTCGCGCATCTCCACGTGCTCCATCATCTGGGAAGAGGTTCTGAACTTCTTCCAGCAGGTTATGCAGGGGATCGTGTTCTTTTTGGAAGACCACGAGTTTATCTCCCTGAGGTCATTCAACATGTCGTCTTCGTCGTAATTGTCAAAGTTCTGGAAGTCTGAGTATGAGAGCGATTCTTCCGAGATGTTGTCCTGGTCAAATAATGACAACCAGGTGTCCTCGTGCGTTTTCTCCCAGTGCTTTACAAGCAAATGCTGGTTACGAAAGGGTTTGTCGCAGGGCCTGCATCTGTATCCTGATATAACCTTCTTGATCGGAGCATCAGCCTCTGTCGTTGGCTTTTCAGCCGGCTTCTCGACTGGCTTCTTCTTTAATCCTCTGCAAGGGCCATGTCCGAGCTTCTTTTCGTGCTCGGTGAGCATAGCAACAAAGTAAAACGCCTCGCTGCAATCTTCACACTTGAATGGCGGTGGAGGAGGTCCCGCAACCGGCTTCTCAGCTGGCACCTCAACAGGCTTCTTGACTGGCCCCTCTTTCGATTCTGTGGAAGGGCCGTGTCCGGTCTTCTTCTCATGCTCAAGACGCATGGTCACGAAGTAGAAAACCTCATCGCATTCAATGCACTTGAATTGAGGTGCAGGACGTCCTGCATCCAACTCCGGTTTCTTCTCCCTTGTTGCCATAGGCCCATGAGCGAACGTGTCTTGATGCTCCGCAAGTGCAGCGTTGAAGTAGAACGCCTCGTCGCAGTCACTGCACTTGAATGGTGGTGGTGGAAGTGCTGCAACCAGCTTCTCGGCAGAGTTCTCTCCTGGCTTTTCAACGGGCTCCTGCTCCCTCTCTTTCTCTTCGTTGCTATCTTCATTGCTCTCCTCGCAGTTCTCCTCGCCAGTCTCACCTTCGGTATCCTCCCATACATCCGGCGAAGGAAAACGATAGGTGGTTCTTATATGCTCTTCAAGCTCCTCATCGGAGTAAAATGTCTTGAGACAAAAGTCACACTTGTGTATAGTAACAGGCCCATCATCCGACCAGAGGTTATGGCGTATTACATGCTGTTCAAGCAGATCGAAATGATCAAAGGTCGACCTGCAGAAATCGCACTTCCACAGTGGTGCAGGAGGTCCAGCGGGGACTTGTTTCTCTTTCTTCGAATGGACCTCCTCAGCCGTAACCTCTTTATTTCCACCATGTATCCCTGCACCCTCTGTCGTTTCCATGGGGTGCTTGGCGTCTTCATGTTGTACAAGTGCGGCCCTAGAACGAAAAACCCTGTTGCAAGGTATGCATTTGTGAACTTTGGCTGCAGGAGGATTCTCATCTTTTCTCTTTGTGTTCTCTTCCTTGGGATAGCTGGATCCGTTTGTGGTCGCGTTCTGAGCCGAACTCTCTGCAGCAGAGTCATCTGTCTTCTCATAAGCATGTTTGTGCCTATAATGGTCTGAGAGTGAAGACTGGTAAGTAAAAGACTTGTTGCACAGTTTGCATCTGAGCTTTTTCAGCTTCTGGCCTTTTTGATCGTATTTGCCCTGTGGCTCGATGCTATGCCGGTCCCTATTATGGTTGTCAAGCGCAATTTCTTGGTCGAAGGACTTGTTGCAAGGGGAACATCTCAACCAGGCCGTCTTAGATTCCCAATCTTTAATATCCTGCTTCAAGTCGTTCAGTTGGCTGAGGAATTCACTGTCATCGATAGCTGAGTTTGGTGCCGTAGATCTTCCCTTTGCGTCTTCGGTGGGTTTTGGGGCGTGCTTGGTCCCATGGTGCTGTCTCAGTGAGTGCTCTAGTTTGAATGACTGGCCGCAGACTGCGCATTTGAATGGCTTTATGGCCTCATCGCCTTGCTTTGATTCGGCGTTGTCTATGTCTGTAAAGCCATGTTTATCCAGTTGATGTTGCATGAGCGCGGTTTCGCCAGGGAAAGCATTAGAATAAGGGCAGATATAGCATTTGGCTACTTTCACTCCAGCTGATTCGAGATTGCCGGATATGGCTTGAGATTTGGATATAATAGTCTGGTGGTGTTTGGGGAGTCAAGAGATAGTTACATTGTAGGTCAATTGAGATAACGTCATCGTAAAGGGGGCTTGGTATCAGAAGCAATTGATGGAATCGGATGAAGTTAAAAGCGTGAGATGTGATTGGCCAATCGAGTCCGGCACGAACTCTAATTAATCCGACTCAAACATGGAAACTTCGCGCATCATAGTGGAAGCCATCGGCACAGATTCACGAGTCATAATTATATTCGCTGACAGTTCAAATGAGAAGCAGCTGTGAACATGCCTTTACCATGTCTTCCTCCAGCTTATATTGAGATCGTGACGTCGCCGTGATGCGGACCGCCCAGCTTCAGGGTAGGTGGCCAGGTTCGTCGACTTCACGCAAATCATTCATGGTTCTAGAAACTCCATGTCGTTGAATACTCTGTATAACCTGTGCGGGCTCGGAACCTCTAGTGATTCATATTGCAACGCGACTACTGGTGGATTATAGGTAGTATTTCACAAAAGCACTCATACAAAGCCGCCTTGACTCAATGAGAATAGAACATCGCAACATCACAGCCAGACGCGCCAAGACAACATACAAACGTCTTTAAACCTAGTCTTGACCTTCAATCGTGTACCTTGGTTAACATTTGAGTCCCATGTCTCTTCATTCTCAGCTGAGCCTTCAATATCAACCCCCTCTTCTCGTGTGTGGTTCAGGCCCCAAGTTCCTCGCCTCCAGAATGATGTCCGCAACAACTTCCTACTCATCTGTCGCTCCCCTCTTCCAGAAAAAATCTAGTTCGGATCCCTATTAGATTGAAATAGAATACACAAAAAAGAAGTAGTCCCATCTCACAACCATTATAGCACCCTTAGCTAGCCGACTGCAAGAGACTCAACGCCAACTTAAAACAGTACCTCTATCATACGCCATCTCACCTCACTTATGAAATCTATCAATGGGTTCTCAGAGATAGATAAACTGCACTGTTGGCTCTGCGCATGCAGAAGCAGATCACTTAGAGCCAGAGAGGTGTGATCGCAATGGGGGCACTGAAACTTGCCCTCAGAAGTGTAGAATCTCGATACCACAGTCTGATCGCTATTCTTGATAGCCGATTTGATCGAATCGGTATCCAGATAAGTGTGGCATTTCCCTGTTTCCACGTGCAGCATCATCTTGGAAGATCTCCCAAACGTCCTCCAGCAGGTAATGCAGGGGACCTTGCCCTTCTTATCTTTGGGCTTTGCTTTGTTATCGTCGTCGAATAGCGACAGCCACGTCTCTGCATGCGCGCTCTCCCAATGCTTTGCAAGTAGGTCCTCAGAATCGAATGGCTCGTCGCAGGGTGTGCATCTGTATCCCGACTTTACGGTCTTCTCGGGAACTTTGGGGGTATCCTGCTTTTCGAGATGATCATTGGGATGTCTGAGGACACAACTATGCTTGTACCACATATGATCGGTGAACCATTCCATCGTACGAAAGGCCTCTTCACATACGTTGCACTTGTACGCCAAAGTGACATCGTGTTCATGCCAATTCGCTGCGGTTTGCCCCTCATACCGCTTCTTGAGGGGCTTCTTCCTCTTGCTTCCATCCCAATAAGGACCATGGCTGAGAAATTCTTGATGTTGATCAAAACTAGTGAAAGTGTGAAACACTTGAGGACAGAAACTGCATTTATACATGTGTGCCAAACGTTCTGGAGCTGCCTTGCCCATAAGCATCCTCATCCATTTTGCCCAAGGGGTGCGGCAGAAGTATTCCAAGTGCCTGTAAAGCGCATAAAAGTCGTAAAATTCATCTCCGCAGTCCTCGCACTCAAGCAGTGGTGGATCAGAGTCGGTGGCGTTTTCATTCTCTTGGTTGGAAGTTTTGTCTTCGGTATTCTCAGACTCGGCAGCCTCCTGCTTTGTATCCTGTTTCTTTTGAGAGTCGACGGATACATCTTCAGCTGAATCATATGCAGGCTCTGCCGTTGTCACGGCGTGCTTGTCGCGTTTGTGTTGTTTAAGTCCACCTTTAGTACGGAAGACTTTGTTGCAAGGCCAGCATTTATGAACTTTAGCCTTCTTCTTAGTGTTCTCTTCCGTGGGATGGTCTACTTCATCCGCGATTGGTCGTTGAATCGAAGGAGACTCATCTATCCTCTCGGAGGCATGCTTGCTCTGATGACGATGTTGTCTGAGAGAATTCTTGTGAGCAAAGGACTTTTTGCAGACATTGCAAGTAGCCAGTTTCGCTTCCGGCTGCTTAGCACTGTCGTTGGGCATAATTGAGGTTTGTTTGTTGTTTGAAGAGGGAAATCGAGGTAAATTACTCCGCAAATTGGGGGATCTTATTTAGTATCAAGAAAAGGGGTAACCAAAGCAACTATTTAGACAGGGCAATTGATTGGCCAGTCGGTATTATGGCAAACATCCAAAACTCTATTACTTCCACAACTTATTTCCGATAGTTTCAGTACGAAACCACGCGTTGGAAACAATAGCGTAAGATTATGAATTGCATATGCGCGCTCTAGTCTAGAGTATTGAATGCTAAGTTATATTGAGGAAAAGGACTTATCGTGTTCTCATTCATCACCTGTGTTTGCAGCCTAAAAGTAAGGTTATCCTTATAGGCGGTAGTCATCCCCATAGTTGAATGCTAAGCATTTCCCATAGCCATGCATGCTGTAGTAATATCGACTGATTGATTAATTATTAGTTGAAGCTTGTGTCAGCTTAACGAGATATATCGAACTCTATACGTAATAGTGTCTCTCACAGAAGAGCTTATATGAAGTCCTACGTTTATCCCACCAACTGTAGACTAGGACGTTTCGGAACTTGCACCAAAGCCTCTTTTGAACCACTTCTTTAGCCTAATCCGTGTGCTTTGTCGCCTCTGAGCTTTCCCGTCAATGTCTGAAACTCCATCATTGGTAAGACCTTCTCTTGAGCGTTCCAGATCACAGCAGCTGAGTTCGCTAGCTTCCTTCAAAGGTAGTCCCAGAAGTCTCGCTTCTATAAAGCCAACCCTTGCTTCATGAATTACGTTCGCAGAAGTCCCTTCCTGCCCTCCCTTCATATTCCTCTTCCAAAGCCAAACTCGGCTTGAATCCGGAGATACGGAGCCAACATAACCTGGTACTGCATCGAAGAAGCCACATGTCTGCCGTCCTCTCGCGTTGATGTGTATTTCAGGATGAGACGAATCAGCCTCATGCCGACTTAATTCGTCTGTGCTGGACTCGGGGTACTCGGAGTCACAGAACTTGAGAACCATTCCCGGGTCACGGTCTTTTTTACCCATGATGAATAGTTTGCCAATCCCAGCTCCAGGCAAGGAACCGCTGGGACAGCACCAGGCATGCTGCTCCATGAACTTACGCGTGGTGTGTTGGCTTCCTTGTCGAGACGCAACCTTGGCTTGCTCCTCGGAAATGTAGCTTGGGAAGCGCTCCCTGAGTTTGTCTTCATCGAAGGTAATGCTCATGTGCGATTTTAGTTGCTGGACCATCCACGCGAGAGGAGCATGCACAAGACCCTCGTGTTTCTCAATCTTGCCTATGCTACCATGATCGCCTAGGAAAAAGACTTGGTGCACGTTGCGTCCGCACATGTAGGTCGGACTATAAGGGCTTCGTTTCTCATGTAAAGCCAAAGCATGAAAAGCGTACTTCACATCTGATTCGAGTATTAGTTCATGGTGAAGTCGGAAGTCCAGATCAATTGATCCCGAATATTCATGATACTCACTCTTTGGAACAGGGTCTATGGTTTTGGTTTGATACTTGTTTCGATGAAGGTAAGAGAGCGGCTTTGCAATGCCAAACAGCGGGAGGCCCAGTGAGCCAACTGTATCGAAGCAACACAAGGCATCGATTTTGACATCATCGTAGACTGTTGTATGTTAGATCAGTTCTGCGTAGAGGGGCTCGACACCAACATTTATAAGTGCCACGTACTTCATATTTGTCGACTTTGGCAAGATATGGGTCATTGTCACATGCCTTGTATAAGCGCTTGTAAAACGCCCTGTCGCCATCACGAACTAGGCCGATGCGTTCAATGATGAGAGCAAGATAGCGAGCAGCCCATGCACCTGGAAGAGTTACAGTCGGCTTGTGTTTGAGGAAGAATAATGCTTAAAAGATGTCTGATTGACTTACCTCGCGAGTAGCCACAAAGGATAACCCTGTCTCGCTCGTTGTAGTCTTCGGCAATATTGTCTAGCGACTGTCGATTTATGCAATACACAAACAGATTCGGAGCACCCACCATAGGCTCGGATCACGTTCCGGAGTGTGCCCCATCCACCAAGACCTGTACGAGGTCAGTCAGAGTTCCAAAAAAGTAGGAGTAGGCAGTAGGGCATACCTCCAAGAAACTTGTCTGTTAAACCGTCGCTCCCTACACCGTTGAGGCGGATCTTTCGAGCGTTTTCGCCTTTAGCGATGAGACGAGGCAGGCATGAGACCACGGTCTCTTTTGAACTCTTGCTACTACCATGCCATGTGCCTGGAGGGGTCAAAAATGTCAAACCTATGGCGGGGGGTATATGCTCACCATCAAAGGCAACAAAGATCAATCCCGGCACACTGCGGGCTTCCTTTCGTTTCTGAGACCGTTTAGTCATTCGGGGAAAGATGTCCATGGTATACAAGTGTAGGTCAAGGGCTTGAAGTCCGTAACGTAGCAAACACGCAAGAGACTTGAGTCCTTTATGTCTAGGCTAGGACAACCTGTATACTGCGAAACGCAATAAGAATAGGCCCCAGGCTAATGAAATTGCCCGCAAAATAAGGTGTGGTTTGCGGAGAGTGTGAAAGGTGAATGATAGAGAGACCAATACAAAAGGACAATGGACAGCTGAGTGGGACGGCATTTAAATAATCCTTGGCTGTAGGCGATGCTCCCTGTCTTCAGCTACTTTTCCAACTCCATCCCATGATGTCGATGGCACAAGGAGTTCTGGGCTCCCTCCTGCTTGGCTTGGGTCTGAGAGCCTTGTTGCAAATCCCTACAGTACTCCTTGATTGCACTTCTGCCTGGCTAGCTCATCAATATGACATAGGTGGAAAAGCCTCTTGGGGGCTGCTGTGTCTGATACATAGGCCGCCCGATCAACCTGCAAGATCTACTGTATCAATCGCGGGCTGAAAACTACGAGCTTATGCACCAACCCGTAGGTGGCGAAACTGGCCCCTGTCAACTGAAATTTGCCGACCAGTGATTCAAGGCTGTGAGCTTCGCCTGATCTGAAGCTGCGAACGCCATACGTTTATAGCGCGTCTTGGCTGCATGTCCCTGAGCACATGTCGTATCTGCATTGCGCCGCTGGCTGGACGTTGAGGCTATGCACGATACTCGCCAAATTGGTGCACCCTAAGAACCCGTTAGCCAGGAACAATGCTTTGTGCATAAACCTTGGTTCATTTTTCTCACTGCAAGCATAACTTGAGCGTTTGCGAACCATCTCGGAGCAGCGCTTCCTCATTTGAATGGCATGCATCTTGAATTGAACTTTCAACAACTTGGGGTACAAACACACTTTATTCCAGGTTCCCGCTCCTGGAGATACTCTCTGAGGATAATCCGCCCTGCTTCTAGGAATTCCTATTAATTCTGCCGAGAGCCTGAACGCCATAATTACCGCTGAGTGTTTGGGACGAGAAATCTTGCACTAGGATGATCGAGAAGGAGCATAAATCACACAACGACATGCAAGATTCATGTGTCCTCCATTCCAGTTTGGGGAGAGGTACGGAGTATAGACCAAGAATAAAGGATTGAAGTGATTGGCCGACTGGTGTTGGGACTAGCTCCAGACATTATTGCCCTCGGCTCAAGTGGTTGGGGTAATGGAACATTCACGATTGACTTAAGGAGGTCATCAAGTGCTTCTATTTATGTAGGTAATGTCCGAAAAAACACACGCTCACATAATAGCCAAGTATTAAATAGAGCATTCACTAAGAGCAAAGAAGCGCGAGCTAAGATCGAGCATTAGGCGCTGACCCAAATCGAGTCCTGATGGACCCGCTACGGCGCTAATGATAGATCATTTCTGGCCAATCAAAATGTCTACACTCAGGCGAGCCGGAGATTAAGTTTCCCCTTGCAAAAATCCAGGTACAGGTTCACTTATTCCCGACTGATCCATCATCAATCAGCATGGGTTACCTCACATACAAGTCTGATTCGTCAGTAGCAGACTTTGCCGTCTCCAAACGGGAATACCTCACCTCCCGCCCAGAAGTTTCCTTTGGATACATCGCAACCAGTTCCCTGGTCTTTGACACAAAAGTCACTTCCGAGCATCGCATTCTCCTTTTGCAGCGCGCTGAAACCGACGACGATGCCGGCAAATGGGAGCCTCCAGGTGGTGCCTGCGATGACTGGGATAAAACCATCTTGGGTGCTGCCGCACGTGAGCTGCGTGAAGAAGCAAGTCTCGATGCGAAATGGATCGGTGGCCCCGTGGAAAAACCTCATTTCTTTACTCTTGACGACGGGAAAAGAGTATGCCAGTTCAACTTTCTGGTATGTGTAGACATGAGCAACCAAGCAGTGAAGCTATCTCCGGATGAGCATCAGCGCTTCATCTGGGCTACTGAGGATGAGGTCAAGTCAGGGAAAGTTGGCGACATTAACATCGATTTCACAAGGGACGAAGTTCAGCGAACAGTGTTGGTAGCATTTCGTCACGCGAGGAACACACGTATGATACTAGAACACTTTTAAGGAAGCTACACGTCATCTAAACTTCTCTCTTCAACTTCATCTTCAGGGAGAGTGTCTCTCGCCTGTCTTTTCATCAGCCCTTCGACAAGTTCTTAGCAGCTTGCGGGGTAAACATGCTTGGGAGCCATGGACAAAGACGGACAAAGAACCAACAGTTTCCGTGCCCGAACATAGCGCTGACCCACCAGTGAGCACCGTGAGCATGCCTTGCAGGAATCGAACTTATATATGTAGAATAATATAATATATATCTCTGTTGGGTATATCTTGCTTATCAAATCTCGATGGTGGTTATAAATTGGTGCAAGTGTTCGCTCCCCCGACACAGGTATTGCTTACAACTTCTTCTATGTTCTTGGTAAGTTGCATCCATAGATCCTTTTCCATGTTACCGCTTGAACCAGTCAGGCGTATCTCAGTTGATGTAGTTACTTTTGACGTTTTTGCTCTAGTCCCCCAGACATCCCTCGTCTCTTCGCGTTTGTGCAATGATCTCAAGTCCATGATGCCAATCAGAATACGGATGTTGGTTATTAAATGCGGCGTTGACTTTAGCTACTTAGCCAAGATGTAAGTTGCCGCCTTGGTGGTTTTAAGCGCCGGCTTCGTACCATGTCCAGCCGCTTTCAACCTCTTTGGGATGCATATGATGACTGAAGCAACCAACAATGCAAGTAAATAGCCAATCAGACCGTCTAAAAGAGGGAAAATTTTTCGAGTAATTTCTCAAATTTGTTACGTACAGGTTGCTGACGGGTCTGAGCCCAAGTACCAGGCCTTTTATCTCTACACTTTTCAGAAGTGTAAAAAGTCCCCTTGCTCTAAAGACAACTGTGCCTTGTACCTTTTGAGATTTGTTCTTATATTACTTCCATCCTCCACCTAGATTTGTTTAATGCTTGTACAGCTTGTCTGAAAGATACTACCTAACACCTAATCATCTTCATACCTCAATCAGACTGTCATTAAATCATGAGCGGCTTTCAACTTCCTTCAGTAGACGTGAGCGATCTGGATGAGTATGTCCCTTACTACATCGGGCATGGTGCGTACATGCAGAAGGTTGAAGAATGTCTGGCACTATACAGTGATCCCACAAAACAAGCCTCGTATCAGAAGGTAGCACACATGGTCAGGGAGAACTGTCAAAATTTACTCGAGGAAACTGGTACAAAAGGTGTGGTGACTTGCAGAACCAAGACTTATGAATCGCTGAAAGCGAAGCTCAGAAGTATGGAGCATCATACTGATTTCACGTCTTGGGCACTCAACAACGACATCTTCCAACATCACGAAATGGGAGATCTCGCTGCTGTCCGTATCGGAGTATATCTACCCCAGGATGTCATCAAAATGGCGAGAGAATGCCAGCAACGGTTCAAAATTGCCCATCTTTTTGGTACTGTTGGTAGTGGCAGAGATGTTACTCGAGGAGACAAAATGAGCCTAGACAGCCATGGAAGGGGACCTTGGCGCTCAAAAGATCAATATGGATCTGATGAGTACTGGCAGCATTCTGGCTACAGATCCTGGCAGATGGTGATCAATTGGGAGGGAGGATTTAGGGTCGAAATACAAATCGGAACAGTGGTTTCGCAGGCTTGGGCTGAAATTCAACACAACGTCATCTACAAAAGGCCCGACAATATGATGTCAACGCCAACCATGAAACGAATGATCGATGCTATCAATGGCCTGGCAATGACTACAGAGATAATTCTCAGCGAGCTGGAACAAAGCATCGAGACCGCAAAGCAGAAAGCACAGCTTCGCCGTATCGCAGAGGAACAATACAACAGATGAACTGCCACAACCACACCTGACGTTTACTTATGGTTTGGAGTTTCGTATAAGTGCACGAGGTCTTAGGCCTCGGCTTAGCGCTGGAATGTGAAAGGGATTCGGTCCAAAAGATTGTCGACGTTTACGAAAAAAGAGCCAAGCACGACGATTAGGCTTCGTTCCTGACATGAATCTTTACCGTGGTGCGGACTTCAAGAGGATAGTCAACTATTGTGTTAAAATTACTTTATTATGACCGATCTTTCGCCACCTTATGACTTAATATTCCCTAATCTTAACCAGTTTAACTTTTCCTCTAATAATAATATAGCCATTATATATATATTTTCCTTAAAACCTTTATTAATCTATTTAAGCTTTCCTTCTCTATAGCTAATTATATAGCTACTATATATATATTCTCTTTAAAACCTTTAACTTTTTAATTTATATAGCTAGTTTATTTAACCTTTTCTTTATAGCTATTTTTTCTCTTTAAGTTATTAAGTAATTTATATTTACCTTAAAGTTATAGCTATAAAGTATAAAGTAATATTAATTAAACCTAATTTCTTTTAGGCGTTTTAATATAATAATTCTATTTAAAATACTTTCTATAAATAAGCTTTTTAAGCTTTTTTCTTTTTTTTTAAATAATCTTTTTTATATATAAAGGGATTTAAAGAAGATTTATAATATTACTAAAGGTATTATTATTAAAAAGAGTAAGCTAAAAAATAATAAGCTTATTAAGCTTATAAATAATAGCTATGTTACGATTCGTGCCCGTAACAGCGCTATAAGGCTCTATAAGTAGCTGTACACACCACTGTAATTGCTACAATAGCAGTTATAGCCCAATCTTTTGCCCTGTGGCGTAGTGGTTAGGTGTGACCGTTACAAGCTAGATAATTTATAGTAATAATTTTATTTAAAAGATAATAGCTTTTTTTTATTATTATTTTACTTTTTAATATTTTTATAAAAAGTATATTTATTAGCTATAAATATTATAATTACATTAATAATAAAGTTATTAATATAATTATAATAAGCAGGCTATAAATAGCTTTAATTAATAATTATTTTTTTAATAGATATATAAGTTTATATTTTAAAGAGTATTTTTACTAATATTAAGTTAAAGGGCTAGAATAAAGAGATTAAAATAGCTATTTTATTTTTTAAAAAATATATTTAAAGTTCTCTTTATATATTAAATATAATTATTATTAAATAGGCTTATAAAGCCTATTTTAAGTAATTATATTAAGTAATTAGTATACTGCCTAGACTGACTTTAATAAGAGTATTATTTTAAGTTAATAGACCCTATAGCTGATAGCTTATATCGCGCGCCTTACATGAGGATAGTCAACCAACGAGAACAAGCTGTTACACAGCAATGCTTCTGATGACACAAAGGGTGATACAACGCATTTTACATCATGTAAGATTGTTTGCAATCTTGAAATACGGGAGAAACTCGACACGCTGGAGGGGCCAAGTGGCAGCAAGGACTTAGATTTGTTACTTACAATTGAGACTTATGGCTGAGAGCCCGTACCACCATAGAGAACTTGTGATTCAGGACTATGTGCATCATCAGGCACCTCGGAGCCATTTTACGCTGTTCAGTCATGTAAAGTTCACATCTGATGGCTCGTTCTTTAAGCCAATATGACGAAATGTCTAGATTCAGAGCCTAATCATAAGACACAGGAAAGAGTTCGTGATATGCATAAAACCGCCTTCCTGGAGAATAAGCCTGAAGGCTGGTCACACGTATCAATTTCCGAACTTATAAATTAAGGATAATTAGATCAACGATTGCCTTATGTAGCAAGATGTATTACATGCTCTGTTTCGGTAACATGAATGATGCCCCAAAGCTTAAACCTCTATATGTTCTGAATGCTCCTGTAATGTAACGCTTCACTTCGCATCGTTCGCTTAACCTTCCTATGACTTGCGAATCAAAAAGCCTGTGATCAACGACTGAGTCTATTTATTCTCAGGCACGGGCGCAGGAGTTGGACTGGGCGGATATGGCGCAAATATCACAGGTCGTCTAGTCGGTGTAACTCGAGTGACTGGGGTGATTTCTCATTTCGTGGGGACTCTTTCTGCCAATACTAGGACGAACTGCTGATATGTACTTCCTTGCGTATTTCCATGTCCACTGGTATAGTTGTTTGGATGCGCGTTGGAGGCTGGGGATCGGCTCTGGCTTTGCCGGTAGTGGATGTACAACGGAGGGTTCAACAACAGGTGACTGGATGATGGAGGGCTCGACTTGATGGGTCTCACGGTGCTAGGAAACTAATCAGCAAACTTGGGCAGTAATACAAAGGTCAGAGCCCTCACCTGTTTGAGTTCCGCACTCGACACGAAGAACCGGTAGCAAACAGCACACCTATTGTGAGCCTCAGTATCGTGCTGTTTTTTGAGCTCAAAGGTCTCAAACACCCGCCCACAGTGACCACACGCCATGTGGTCCAGCCACAAATGGTCACACAGCTCCTTTTCCGATGCAAAGCGGAATTTTGGATCACAGTGGTCGCAAAAGAACGTTCCGGGTTTTGCAGAAAGATTAGACATAACGTGTTTCTGCTTCTTGGCTGGACTGGTAAACTGTGTCTTGCAAGCACAACAGTATGTGTGTCCGTGTTTGTCTCTCTGGTGCATCGTCAGCCCAACTTCTTGGTCAAAGCTCTTTCGACAGACATTGCAGTAGAAGGTAGACGCCTTATTCTCCTGTATCGATGTTCTGAGAGTGGCGAGAAAGTCTAGTAGGCCTGTTTCTTCGATCCAGTTTTGTAAAGTGCATGCTCTTTTTTCGAAATGTCTGAAGACGTGGCCCATGCGACGGTACTTCTTGTCGCAAGTAGGGCATTGGAGGTCGATATTCCGAGTTGAGGATGGGTGGAAACGCGCACAATGAGTTGCTACAGCACTGCGGACAACCTGAACGGTGCAGGTTGATTTGCACCCGCCGTGCTCAAGATGGTCCATCATTCCTGAATAGGTTTTGAATCCTTTCTTGCAGCCGACACAGCAAATTGGGGTGTCTGTGTGGGTAGCCTTGTGCTAAGAAATCGGTCAGATCAGAAAGTCTACCTGTCCAAGCGAATGAACTCACTTGGAGTAGCTCTGACTCTGTTGGGAAACCTTCATCGCATGCGAGACATAGGTTGCCGTAATGCCGCTTCGAGAAGTGTAGCTCTTTTCCCTCCTCGCTTTGGAAATATCTACAGCATTCGCTGCAAAAGGGATAGGGGGCTGCCGCGTTTGCATCTGAGGTTGAGAGATGATGACCATGACCCTGAGCAACTTTGGGGTTTGACTCGCGCACTTTCTTTACTTGCACGTCGACAATTATGCAATCATCATCGGAAGATGAAATATCTCCTTCTTCGAGCTTGAGGCGCTTGCGCGCACGCCCCATTATGGCAACAGGTGATGCAGTTGTAGTCTCAGTGGTTTTGGTAGGCGTTGTTTGAGTGTAACGGGGAGAAGAAAGAGTTTGTGTGGAGATCGGTGATGCTTTTGTGAGCGTTGCCAATAAATGAACGTTGCTTTTTCTGATGAGGATGTTTGTGATGGTAGTCTGTCGTTGGGTTGGGTGCTCCTGCCTCGTTCAACACGGCAGCATTTATCAGGTCGTGCTTCCCTATACCCCGCAGAGATCTCTATGGGAGCCTCATTTATGTCAGAGCTCAGGCAATGTATTTGGGAAACCCGTGATTGTAGGATTTGGGTCAAGATCATCCAAAGCGCTCGGAACCTAAGTCTCTTTACCACTCACTATCGTTTCCAACTATCCCAACCAACCCTTTCCCTAGCTCTGCTTGCGAACCAGCCGCTCATGCCTTGGAAACCAGAAAACTAGTAGTCAAACTCTGACTCGTACCCATCTGGGTCTTCTTCTTCCTCTTCGGCGCGGCCTTTGCTACAGAGCTTCTCGATGGTAATGTCTCGAATATAACCGACGCCTGAGCTGTCGCACACTTGATCCGAGGGCTTTGGGTTTTCACGGGAGGCTTGACCTCCTTTGGAGAAGCAACTCTCTCCACAGGAGTTTCTGGGTTTGCCTCCGATTTAATCCGGGTAACGGCGGTCGGAATGGAAGCGACCATTGGAGGAGAAGTGACCGTTGGAAACTCTTTCTTCACAGATACAGCCGGAACCATCGGCGAGGCCGGTTGGACCAGAGTAAGAGGGTTGACCCCATGAAGCTCTTTGTAGTGCTGCGAATTGTGTTAAGAATTCAAATTGAAGCAAAGAATACTCACCTTGCATAGGCCATCTGGGCACATGAAGAACTGGAAACAGTCAGGGCATCTATGATGAGCCACAGCCCCGTGAACCAACCGTTGCTGCTTGTTGTCGAAGTTCAATCCACAAGGCGCGCATTTGTTATGGAAGTGCCACATATGGTCGTTGTATTGCTTTTCCATGTCAAAAGCAATCGAGGGCTGGCACATGGCGCAGACGGAAGCCCGAACTTTGATCGGCGTGTGTGAGATGATATGTTTATGCCATTCTTCCGAGTCGCGAAAAACCCTATCACACGTTCAGCAGACGGTGTTCTTATGTTGATACCGCAAGTGATCAAAGAGACCAGCTTCAGAGTCAAACAGTCTTTTGCACATATTGCAAGTCCTGTTGGCCACATCGATTTCTTCCTTCAGGTTGAAGAGGAGATGACTCAGGCCCGTTGCTTGTTGCCAGTTCCTCAGGGCGCAAAGTCTCGATTCCATGCGGCAGAACAGAAGGGACAGAGTCTCGAATTCAACTTCGCACCCCAGACATGTCATATTCAGGTCGGTCTGATCATTTGTATGACAGTGCTGGGATAGTGCTCTAGCGAAGAACGCGGAATTGAAGCGTGACTTGCATCGGTTTCCCTCCAGATGATACATCATCTGTGAATAAGAGATGCACCTGTGGTCGCACGCTGGGCACTGAATTGGATGCGGATCATGCGATGATAAATGCTGGGAAGAGAAACCGGGTTACTCATCAAGCTGAACGACGCGCGATCGAGGACTGACCTTATTGAGATCTGTGGCAGTTTCGAATCCTCGGTCGCACGCGAAACATAGGAATTTATCCCAATGCCACTTGGAGTTATGCGCCGCCTGTTCGTTGGCGCTATTGAAGATGATTCGGCAGGGCATACATACAGTGAAGCGTCCAGCATGCTATGAGCATGTAACATTTGTTCTTCCACCATGGCAAACGTGCGCTCGATGTTCTGAGCCCCAACAGAGCCAGCACCAGGCACGTCTTCGCCATGGCCTGCAAATTGTAATTGCCGCGGAACCTGTCCAGCGAGTTCAGAAGAGTCGAGGCCGTAAGCGCAGGGTTCGGCGCGCTGCAGGTGGTACGCTGCTTCAGGGCTACGCGATAGGCGGCCTGGTCTTCAACCTTGACACGTGAGTTTGCGCGCGTCATTGTACTCCAGAAGACTTGGAATTACTGGAAAATTGGAGCTTTTAAAAGGTTCAAGAGGAAAGGCCCCGAGTTACTCGTAATCTTATTCTGGAATCACCAGAGCGTAAACGATACGGCGAGTAGGGAGACAACAAACGCGTCTTGTTTAGTGCGGGAGTTCCAGGGCTTCTTTGGGCTCCAAAAGCAATTTGTTCCAGGGGGCGTCATGTTGGGGCGGGAGTGCTACCCTCCCTGGAACCCCCGGCCCCGCCCACGAACTTCAGGGGCAGCCATCAACGTACTGTACTCCGTAAACTCTACTGACACAAATTCTGCCTCGTATCCAGACCTCCTCCAGAATATATGTATCTGCCTGAACCCCTAGCTGTCCATTCGCGTTCTACAGTGTCCTGATGTTTATCATGTAAGTGAATATCAAGAGCACGATGTGAACTAAAGTTGCGTATACAGCCACGGCAGCTCGACACTACATCCTTAGTCTCGCACATTACTTTCTTCGCGAAGTATAATGCTGAGGTTCAAAGAAGTTCAAGAAAGAGAGACAAGATACCCTTCACGGTGAGTTATCGAAGTTTGCCTAATATGATAATTGTCAGACAGGCTTATTTGGAAGTTACATGGTAGTTACTATTTCACTGAACCTGATAGCTGAACTTGCCTAGCAAGAGGAGTTAAGATAACCCAAGAGCTTCATCCTAAGTGATGCAAAAACTTAGGGAAAGTTTAGTATATTTCAGTGGACTTTAGGCTAGTTTGGTCGAATACACTGATTGGCATCTATACATAATTCTATGGCCGAGACCAGAAACCCGTCCTGACCAGCGGTAATGATACAGCACTGGTAATTTGAAGACCTCATATTATACCCCGATGAGCAAGTACTGGCCTAGAGATGGAACATCATCGCGGAGCGGGAGATCTATATCCTGTCACATCAGGGGTATTTCATGCTCCTTGGTAAATGTATGTCTGAACTTTCTCTTGCCTTGTCTTACTATGGAAATCTCTCAAATGTTATTGTGGGCATTGGTTACCATCACGTCTTATTTCTTCCTCGATACAGAGTCTCTTGGCTACCTGCCCTATGAGAATGCGAGTGTTCTGTCCTACACCGGGAAAACCAACGATCAACTATTGTACGAAGATAGAATGAGCCGATCTGAAGATCCTAGCTCTACTAAATGCTTTGCTCTATATAGTCAAAAAGTGAGTGGTAGTCCGAGATACTCGCGTCACAGCTTTCACTTTCGACATGCTGCAGCAGAGCGCTCAACTTGTCAAAATACGTTCCGCAGCTACCACAGTCAAGATCATCGTCGTGGTCATGATTCCAGCGCCCGTAGATCTCGTAGTAGTCCCAAACGCACTGTCTGATGGAATGTTCGTCAGACCCTGACTCGCAAGTGTTGGCCTCAAGATGGAGCACCATGGCTGACTGGGAGATGAACATCCTTGAACATCCGAGGCATTCGAAATTGTTCGCGGCGTGAGTCTTGCGGTGCTATGGAAGTATAAGTATGAGGTAAAAAGATAAGGCAGTAGTTGGGAAGACCAACGTTGATCAGGTTCGATCGCGAGCTGAAGAATCGGCCGCAGGTTCGGCATTTATGATGAACATCTACATCATGCTCCAGAAGATCCTCCTCGTCGGAGAAGTACTCATGACATGGAATACAGGCATAGTGTTCTTCTATCAGATGATCCGTCAGGTCATCTTGTGAGTCAAAGTCGGGCTCATAATCGCAGTGAGTACAGATATAATGTCGTGGAGAGTTCTCAAGGTGCTGTTCCTTTGCACGTGCGTGCGGAAAGTGTCTTTCACAGCGCCAACAGTAGGTCTGAGAGTGTACGGCACGGATATGTTGGTCCAAGGAGTTCTCTAGGCGGAAGTGCCTGTCACAAGGAGGACAGTAGGGCATTTTCGGCTTCTCTAGACTGATGGCATCATCTGCAGGCTATTATTAGGATCTGAAGAATAGACCAGACTTGGATTATGTCTTGTTATTGAGAGAGAGACAGAGAAGTTATTGTAGGTAAGTTGAGGCATGGGTTGATAAAAACGTGCGTGGTTAAATGTTTGTGTTTGAAAGTACCTAATTTGGTTTAGGGACATATTAAGCATTGGTCCCGCAAGGCCTACTGCAGGCTACTAGACTGCGTTTGTAAACTAGCAAACAATTTGTTGAGAGCTGTACCACCTCGTTGAATGTTTTTGTTCATATTCAGAACGGTTGTGTAACTGTCTGCCTAGCAACGTATTCCTGTAAGCAAACCAATGATATCAAGATCTAACTTCAAGCAAACCACAAGTTGCCAATTCACAGAGGGACGTCCCCGGAACATCGTCCCTTGATAAGACTAGCACCCTTCCCTGTCAACCCATCAAAATACTTCAATAGCGTCTTCACAGGCACCATCTCCATCTTGCCCAGATCCGGATGCGAAGATGTCAACGTCTTTCCACCCCAAAGTACCCTGACAAAATAATCCTCCTTTTTCTTGTAAAGTTCAAAAACAACCTCACTTCCCATGCCCGGCCAGACCATCACATCGACCTGAAGAATACTCAACAGTCGACTGATAGAGCCATCGTGTGCAAAGTTATGAAGATACAAAAGATCTCGCTTGCCGGCCATGACGGCGCGGAAGTGGCTCGCTAGCTCGGCGATCCAGACGCCCCATGAAGTAGCGGATGCGGCGAGGGATTCGGGTGCGTCGCGGTACATCTGGGAGTATTCCCATTGGCCGAGACGATAGACCTTGTCAGCGAGTGTTTGGTCAACGCAGGTGGTTGAGTTCTTCCCGTTGACTAGTTTGCAGGGGAAGGGTTTCTTGTGGCATTGGCGAGCAGAGAGGTTATCGTAGTAATGATCAAAACTCTCATGGAACCCAACATCGCTAGATGGTACACCAGAGATGTCGTCAAGCGTCTTGTAAAGATCTTTTGTCTTGTCAAGATGCTTTTGCCACTCTTTGTTAGAAGAAGACTTGATAGTGCTCGTCAACTGACTTCCAACACTGCACTTGTACTGCGGCTCAAGACTATCCACGCCAGCTTGTTGGATAAGCAGCGGGACAGATTCAGTGGTCTGATACATGCCGTTGATGAACATACCAGCGACCTGACTCGTAATCTGGTTGTTGGTAACTCTGAACATGACCTTACTACGCCAGTCTTCCTTGCGGCCTGGGATGAATTTCAAAAGGTCGTGATAAACTTCATACAAGTCTTTTCCATGGACCCAAGAATCATCGAGACCTTCAGCGGTGATTTGAGGATTTTGGCAGGATCCGATCCATCCGGATGGGATGAAGGGGTTGATTTCGGAGGTGAAGCCTTTCCAGTAGCCTTGGGCGTTGGGTTTGGGGGATTCAGTAAATTGGCGGCCAAAATAGTAAAGGCCTTGGTTATCGCAGTTCCATTGGTATGGCTCGACAGGGAAAGCGTTTGCTGCGTAGGGAGTACGCTTGTGATGTCTTTGAATCTACCATCGACTTAGTAACCGTATCAAAAATGTGTCCTGGGGTCTTCCACTTACCACTTCAACATATTGCAATTCATAATCCTTCGGAGCTTTCTTATACTCCCTCATCCTCGCATGGGGCATGTTACACCAATTATACGTCCCATACTTATCATCCGGCGTGTGCGACGACTCATAAATGAAACCCCAAGTACCCTTCCCATCCAACACCTTGTCAAGATTATTAACCTGACTAGAGCTCGGAGGATACCACTTCATATTTGGGTCATTTCCCAGTACCGGCGCAGCCGCAAGGAGGCCGAGTAACGAGCTTTTCTGTAGGGACGCCATATCTGCGTACTGTCTCAAAACGAAAAAAGTGCCGAAGGAAAAGACTGCAGTGAGAGCGAGCAGTCTCCCTCTGCAACGGAACCAGGAGAGCGCCATTATATATACTTGATGAGGAAGGTAGTTTAGTTGATGGAGGATGGTTCTGAGACTGGAAATTACGCGGTTTAATTGGAGTGCACGTGGAGGCGCCATTGGCTGAGACAAGGTTATGAACTGGGTCTAGTGTTGCGGAGATGATGGGATGACATGTTTAGCCAGAACTGAGGACGGATCTTGAAACGTGAGTCGAGGATAGAACATTACGGTATCTTCCACTTATGGACTTTTCCATTGATGGTTACACTGACCGTTGGAGTGGCATTTGTGACACGTTAATCTTGGCCGTTGGAAGCTTATCTTGAAGCTTTACTTATTGAGAACACCGACGCTTATGACAAATGGATTGATGCTTCTCGGCACTAAGTTGTCATTTTAAGGATATGAAGGAAATTGGATATCGCTGGTAAGGACCGTGATGAGTTTGGTTACTATACAAGTATGTCAGTTAAGACCACAATACTCGTCATTACCGTTAAGTTAAAACTAGACACACATAAAATCAGCGGGGATCGATTGTCACTCCAGGCCTGATTTAGGGGATTGGGGCGGCTATCCAGCGCTCGTCTTTAGTGGACCTGCGCCACCGAAGGCCCTACGATCAACTTGAGCTCTGTATGGCCTGAAAGATCTTGGCAACAGCTGAGAAAAAGGCATAGCCAATGTACAGTCTTCATTCGTCATGTTAGTATCAAAAGAGACAGGGCAATACAGATATAGAAAACGCGAAAGAATGAAATCATTTGTGAAACAACACTCATCTTCCTCATTGGCTTGAGCCAAGGAAGCACAATTACGTCACAGCTGAGGAGATCACCAGAGAGTAAGCCGTGAGACTCAAGTCATCTCCAACTTTCACATTTTACTTGACAGCAACTCAATTACTTTTCTCTTCCTCGATCACCATGGATATACCATTTGAAGCTCGGATCCCCCGTGATCCCAAGTTCAAAGCCGAAAACAGCAGCGATGCTTTCGTAGCCCTGGCGAAATGGGCAGTGGATTACTCAACAGCTGAGGGGGTCAAAGCAGGCTACAAAGCAGCCTTCCAGTCCGGTCAAGAAAGGTTATCTGGTTTCTTTTCAAGCCTTCAAGGGTCATCTAGTCTAAAGCCTGTAAGAGATAACATCTCCGTCTTCTTGAAGTTGCAGGATTGAACCTCAGATAGGACATACCAACAGAGAAGTTGGTCCACTCGCCGCTTGAAGACACAAAGGGAATACGCCTTGTTCAAGTGGAAGTCAACGACTCAATCCTTTCTCTGACTATGAAAACTTACTCCGCATCCGAGATACCGCCTTATGTCTGCCTCTCTTACGTCTGGGTCGATTTCGGACCGATGTGGAATCGTGGTCGCGACTTTCGTGAGACTGAGCTTGAGGTCCCTCACTTTAGTCACGCCGATACAGTCGATATAGCGATTAACAATCAACTATTCCCCATTGGCGCTAACTTGCACGCTGCCCTCCTTGGCTTACACAAGTACCTCAACGGCAGACCTATCTGGACTGACGCTGTATGTATCAACCAAGACGACCCGGATGAGAAGACTGTACAGGTTGCCCGCATGGATGAGATATACAGTGCAGCTGAAAAGGTCTTTATATGGCTTGGCAGAAAGCATACGGAACGCACAGCCGCGATGAGCATTCTCAAAGCGTGGCCAGCATTCCCAGAAGACACAGACAATGCCGATATCCAATTCCACGGCAAAAAGTACGCCTCTGCAAGGGCCTTCTTTGATGCAACATCAACAGGCTCGGAGTTGATATCATGGCTCAGTCTCCTCCGGATCGTCACAGAGAGTTGGTGGAGTCGTGTTTGGACTGTCCAGGAGTTCATCCTTGCAAAGGAATACGCCTTCTACTACAATGGTGAAGAAGTCCCGGCGTCAGAGTTGAAGAAGGCGATGGACTGGACATACTTTGTTGCGAGTCACTTGTCACCAAAGATGGTGCCCCATTGGGTAACATTTCAGCCTTCGATGTTTGACTTGAAGAAGGCTGGGCGAAAGCTCCACCTCCTTGATGTGACGATGCTTGGAGGCACAAGAATGGCTGGTGATCCGCGTGACAAGGTCTGGGCATTTCTCGGCATCACAGATCAAACAACGCTTGGCAGGGAACCTCTCAAACCAGAGTACAGCAATAGAAATATGGGCGACTTCTACCTCGACATAGCCCAGCGTCTCATCAACGGTGACGCAGGTCTTCTCGTCCTATCCCTTGTCAATCATCCTCTTCCTCGGGAGGCATACGAGTTCAAGTCGAAGAAGCCAATCGGCAATAGGTTACTTGACAGACACAAGGCCAAGAAGCGATTTCCTAAAAAGAAACCAGATTGGGCACCGCTGGAAGAAGATGTCTTTGACGCTGCCCTCCAGCCAGATTGGTCTGGAAAGGGGGTTGGTTATCCAAGCTGGGTTCCGAAGATGGCGAGCGCCGTTGCGACGGAGCCACTGTTTCTGAAGGAGATGAAGGCTCAAAAGGCTCGAGGGAGACGGCTTTATGACCACAATTGGAGAGTCTATCACGCGGCGTCTAATGTAAAGGGTGATTACTCGTTGTCTGGAAACGGAAGAACACTCTCAGTGAGCGCTCATATCTTGGATAGAATTACCAAGATTTCCCCTCTACCTAAGAATAAAGAAGAAGAGCAGGCGTTCTACAAGGGCCTTCGGTCATGGTACCCAGGGAAGACTCGTCTGGCTGACATAGGCTATCCGCCTCAACCTTCAATAACCGTCCCTGAGGCGCTGTGGCGAACCCTTTTGACGAACATCTGGCTCACCACACATCCTGCACCTGATTCTTGCAGCGATCACTTTGCAAACTACCTTGCTCGTATCTCAGACTCTGCTTCTGATGCTAAGCATGATCTTCGATCTAAGCACAAACCTGATCCAGAGGAGGGGGACATTCTTGCGGTTGCGGTGGATGATGCTGGAACTGATAGAGTGCTTTTCATAACAGAGAGGGGGTACTTGGGACTGGGGCCAGCGAGAACAGAAGTTGGGGATGTTGTGGGTTTGATCGCAGGGGCACATGTCCCGTTTGTGCTACGCAACGGTGCTCAAGGATGGGTTTTGGTTGGGGAGACTTATGTGCATGGGGTGATGTATGGTGAGGCTGTGAGCAAGGCGGAGTTCCAGCAGGCAGCCGTCGTATGAGAGACGGAGCACATTGAGGTTACAGACCAGGGTTGATTAATTAGCCTTTTGGTAGGAGCGCAAAGAACTGTAGTTGTTTGCCGATATGTCACACCATCAAGCCACGGGATCGATGTCCAGTCCCAGGACACGAGAGAAACTTCGAATGTTACAGCAGATGTGATATAGACAAATAATACTATCAAGTTACAAATTTGGACCTCTGCACAAGCCCGTATCCATTGTGACTAGCCACAAAATAAGTCACACATGACATACAGAATATCTATCCTGACTTCAATTCGCGTCGGGCGCCTTTTGCTTATACTTTTGCTGCTGCTAAGGTACCTTTGCAAGAAACAAAATCGACAACGCCCGAGGCATGACAGTTCGAACTCTTGTTACAAAAGGTTTATAAAAGCCTCTATGTAGCTCGTTGCCAACCAACGAGCCAAATTCAAGCCTCAGTGCAATCCGACAATACGGTACATGTTCCAAAAGAAAAAAAGAAAAAACATCATCCTGGTTTACAAAAGCATACTCGAAGACACTTCGAAAGTTTCCCGGAAACCCGACTTTATCTCATTCTCTTCGAGATCCGTTCCGAAAGGGGATTTCCCTCGTCAGAAAGGGCTCGTTTTCGGGCTTCACAGCAACTCGTTTTCGGATTACCGATACTTGAGGTAGAAGAGAGCTTGCTCAAATTGCAAAATGTCAGCGGCGATGTTGTGGATATTGATGCAGAGCTTTGAGCTCCTGGTAGTTTGCCCGTCGTAAAAGAGGCGCGATCTGATGGGCGTAGTGCTGCTAGATTGCGACTTGCGAATCGCCTCAAGAACAGATCAATATCATCTTGGAACAAGACCTTGGACTCGAGTATGTCCGAGAAACTCTGAGGTTGAAGTCTAGGGTTATATTAGCACTCCTCTAATCTTCCAGTCAGTGAGATCGTACCCGCTGTCAAATAGGCCTCCCCATTCCATATAGGACGGATGAGATACATGTCTCTCGGCTGCAAATGTGACCGTCGCCTTTGGTTTCTTGGCATCCTCTATGAACTTTGAAAAGAGTCCGTCATTATGTCGGGGGAGACTGCAACAAGAAGCCCCCATCAACCTCTTGTAGTGATCAAGAGAACGAAATGCAGCCCTGGATCTGTCGCGGAGATTGCTGAGAAAGTCTTTCTAAACAAGTGGAAATGGTCAGTATAAGAAGCTTCGTGTGGGAGTATTGGGTACAAACCAGACTTTTCAAGCTCTTTTCCTTGAAATTCTGTTGCTCAAACTTGCGGGTGGCGGAAAAGACTATCCAGAGCGCGCAACAGATTGTCACCGGATCCAATCTCTCGTCAAGACGATTCAACGACTTGGCAGCTCGATGACAGAGCTTTTTGATCAGAACTTGGATGCGATGAGCAATAGAATATGCGAGTTCCAGGACAAGGTTCTTCGCATCTACAAGAGGCAAAGCGTCACGGCCCGATTGATTCAAGTAGATTTCATTAAAATCCCAGCGGAGTAGGACAGTAAGCCAGTAGGTGCATCGCCATGCAATGGTGAGAGTCTCTCGCTAGAGGGTGTCAGATAAGTGGTTTAAATGTAGGGGAGTCGGTATACTCACGTCGACATTAGCGAGGCCCTTCGTTTCCCGGGCGGGTCGTCTTTGGTCAATGAAGGTATCAAGATGAACTGCATCCATTGCTGGGGCAACTATCCCATCAGGATGTGCCGCCGTTTCCGCTCTTATTGTCGCGAGCCTCTTTACCGCGATAGTTGAGACAGATTTGGAAAACGCAGAGAAGGTCGTCTTGTCGTCGATATGCCACAACATGTTACCATCAAACAAGGACTCCAAAGAGTTACCAGGATTAAAACTGGATATCTCATCCACCTCACCACGAAGAGCGACTAGGAGCTTTTGCGCTTCCACTGTGGATATCAGCACCATCTTGAGAAAGTCCATTCATAGACCGGTGGATTCCAAGGAAGTAGCTTGAACTTACTTAATTCGAAGTACATGATTTGTGGCAACGACAACGTCGGCTCACTAGGACTGGAGAAAAACCTAAACCACGACTGAATATTGTTGACCTTCTTGTCTACCTCTGACCTCAGGCGTTCACACCGAGTACACGTTGACCCTACAGAACCGTTGCATTTCGACTAATAAAATATGTTATAGAGAAGCCACAAGGCTAATTTGGGAGACTCACCTTTGCGATATTTGCAAATCTGCATGGTGCGCACCGAGAAGGTCCAGCACTGCCAGTAGTCCACACTGGTTCTCGCGGATGTACTTGACCCCCCAGTGGCTCTTGTGGTATCATCAAGATGCTATCCGCTAGTGATTGCCCTATGTCAAAGCTGATATCTTTCTCAATTTTGTTGGGTGAGTTCGCTGGTTTTGAGCCTGCTTGGTTGCGATGACGGAAGCCATCCATTGTAACTTGACGATCAAGCCAGTCAAGAATCACAAGAGGCACTCCATCTGGCGACGGGTCGCTGCTCGGTGGAGGAGGGCCTTGTTGCAGAATCATCTCAAGAGCATCAGGGGTAAGTGGCTCAAAAGGCGGGACGATGACAGGCGGCTCTAGCGGCAGATCGTATGTCACGGAAAGAGGGTCAAGATCAGGATCCTGATTATAGAGGCACTATGTAAGTAAAGCGAACACTCATACGGAAGAGTCGAAGAACTACCTTTGCTAGCATTTCTGCAATGTCTAAGCTTCCGGGCACTAGTATCTCCCATTCGTTAAGGGACATGTTTTTCTCTGTCTGTTCGACGACATTATGAGATTCTGTCGCTTGATCGAAGCCCGGACACTGGGCGGAGGCCGGAGTGTTTATTAGGAGGAAATCATCATATATTTGATCGTCTTCGGGGAAAAGATCCCATTCATTGAGTATCACATCCCAGTCGTCGTTAGTGATATTATGGGGCTGGGAAAGTTTGTCGCTGTTCGAGCTATCCATGCTGGAGAACAAAAGGCAGGTAGTGAAAATGGATTGGAATGAAAGACGTATTGTACAGAGAGGCAGGCTGGCCCTGTTGTCATTTTATATCTATCACAAGGCCTGAAGCTGACCGAGACATTTCGACGATGCATTTAAACGGTCTGCGGCCACCAAGATAAACAGCTTAACGTTTCAGAATGTAAGCCTCCCCCGCTTATTGCATCGCCGATGCGTTCTGGTATAGTACTGAAATAAAGAGCGGTAATATGAAAGGGGAAATTATTGGGTTAAACAGGATTCTTATGCTGCTAGGCTGCTAGGCTGCTTGAAGTTACTTAAGTAAAAGAATATCTAGACACATTTTCGTTGCCCAGAATAATTGAAGGCGCTCAATTGCGATCGGCTGAAACCATTGAGATTTATTTGATGATCAGCGATGGCAGCTAGTCTTCTCACCGCGAAAGCCGAGGACGCGCGACTCTTGAACGGGTACAATATTATAATAGGAACAAATCAAATCGTTAACCCGTTGGCCTGTTCGATTTTATGGTATGATCTTATGCCTGCAAGAGCTCTTCGTTATTATCTGCCGAGATACCGAATGAGACCTGTCCTTGCAGTGCTGTGATTGTGATTGGGCGATGGCAAGGCGCAGCAAACCTCGGCGGCTAACCAAAAGACCGCGATGGGACCAACTACTAAGCCTCAAAAACTGCCTTACGGCGTTGCCGATATCATTCAGCATAAGTATTGATCGTTCCGCTTCATCATTCAACCATCTTATCTTGCTTTCACTCGGTCGCTACACCAGAAACTCAACCACCTCTTTATCCATCACCACCCGCTCACTCTCATTTACTAACATGGCGGACCAAACCGAATCTTTGGATAGCCCCAAGTGGCTCAAGTACATTAAGGAAATGATAGAAGAAGAGGAAGACGATATCGACTCTGAAGTAATCTACTACAAAATCGTTCGCGATATGCTTCTCTCAAAAGAGGATCTAGACAAAGCTGTCTCTGAAGCCATTCAAAGGTTTTATGATCATTACGTTGCCGGATTTTCTGAAGAGGACTTTGGCGGGAGGGAGCCCCTAGAGTACAATGCAGGTGATTACCTAAACAGCATCGCGGACATTGTGTTCGAATTAGTCGCCAAATTTCCTTTCACAGATCCAAAGCAAGACATGCTCTCCAATTTCCTGATTGGTATTGCTAAGAATGCTGCGGAAAGCTTCAATGAGAGGGTATGATATGTACGCCTAGCACATAACTCAGATGTACTGACCATTCTGTAGGATCCCCGTTTTGTCTGTTGGAGCTGGGGAATTCAAGGAGCCGCAGTAGAGAGATGGAATGCCTGCCACGGTACGCAATTCTTCAATCCCCAATCCCCAACATGTCCATACTAACACCTCACAAAGTCGATACAGGGCGCTTGGATCGAGAAGGCCCAGCTGTAGATGAAGCCATAGACAGATGGCTGAGCACAACGGCTCTCATTGCCAAACTCTTCCAAGCAGATCTCCTTGGGGTATATGGCCCCCTCTGGCTATCATGCGACTTCATAAGAGCGTTTAAAACACATACCGACGGCGACTATACAAAGCATCCAGTCAGACAAGCTCAGATTCTTGCTGTTGCGAACTACATCTTCTTGGCAGGTGAAGCATTCGCACGGGATGCAAAGATATCTTCGCCTGAAAGGAGATATGACTTGGATGCGGAGAACTGGAAGCTTTGGGCTTTGAAACTCAAAGAAGTTTCTGATACAGTGGATGACAACGTGAGATGGGATCTTAAGGCGAAGACTCGAAAGGCGTATGAGAAGATGGTTGAACTGTATCCCGGAGCTTTCTCCTCGAGTGAGAACACTGGAGAATGAAGGTCACGCTAAAGGACACTGTGTAGTTTTAGATCTCTCTTGTCATTCTTTTGAAGCCATCTTATAACTGGACTTTGCTGGCATGAGGATCCCCTCACATAAACACCGTTGTTGAGATACCCCGCTTCCATGACGTGTCAACATCATGAGTTCCATTACCAAGCATGGATGCAAAGGCGGACGCCGTGACAAAGAGGAAGAGCACCTGAAAGAAATAGCATTTTGCTGTTACGAAAAATTGAAGCGTTTCTAACTTAGTATAGTGCGGATGCAGATTTAGAAAACATGGTGCGTTCCGAGTACTCGGGTTCTATACGAGTTAGGACTATCCTCCATTAGTCATCGTCGACGTCACTATGGACCTTGTTTTGACTGCAAAGTGATGAATGTGAAGTTGATTTATCAGCTATGGGCAGACCCTTCAGCTCTGTGATAGGGTTGAGGGGTCAAAAAGAGGCTTTAGCCTTAAGGCCATAAAGGTAAAGAACACCAAAAAAATATATATAGGTAAAATACTTATTGCCCTTACTATTATTTAGGATCTTACTTTAGTTAAAAAGCTAAATATCTTAATAATTAATTCTAAAAGTATATAAATAAATAGCTATTTATTACTTATTTATAAAAATAGTTAAGCTTAAAGTATATAAAATACCTAAAGGTAAGCTATTTAATATAAATAAATTTATTAATTTAAAATAATACTTTTAAAATAACTTTTACTATATATATTATAACCTAAACAGAAAAAGCACTTATATTATATAAACCCTATATTTTTTGCCTAATTAATTATAATTACAGTATACTAAAGGATTTTACTAGTAACCACTAAGACCTAATTACTAAGAACTAAAACGGATTATTAGTAATTCTAAATAATTACTAGTAATTCTTAAGAATTACTATTAACTTTACGGTAATCTTTTTAATTACTATTAATACTATATAATATATAAATATACTCCTTTAATATTAAATAGAACTTAATTTACTAACTATTAATAAGACTTTTTTACCTTAATAAGCCTAATATATACTATTAACTATTAAGAGATATAATAACTTAATATACTTAATATAATACCTTATATATTCTATAAATATAAACCTAATATAAATTAATTTATTTATTTAGAAACCCTAACTATTATATATTAATAGCTTTTATTTAAAATATATTATATTTATATTAAATAATATTATATTATTAAGATATTTAATAATACCGGCTTAATATCTCTTTATATTAAAGCTCTATTTAATAATATTAAGATAATAGTAAAGCTATAATAGTTATATAATAACTATAATACCTTATAAGCCTAAATAAATAACTAGCAGAATGCTATAATAACCGGTAATAGTAGTAATAAACTATAAAGAAAAGATCTTAAAGAAGCCCTAAAGCTATTAAAGTTTAAGCCCTTTAAGAAATAAGTAATTAATATTATTCTATTTCTAACCTAAATAAAAGGATATTTCTACTTATTCTTAAATAAATTAAATACTACTATAAAGAAACTTCTATTTATAGCCTCTTTAATTTAAAATAGTGCTAAAAAATAGTTTAAACCTATTATAAAAGACTATTTAGAAAATAAAGAAAATCTATAAAACTAAAATATATAGAATATCTTTAAAGATTAAAATAATTTTAAATAAGCCCTTAAAGATAATTTTAAAGTAGTTAATAAAGAATAATAAGCTATAGCTAAACTGCTTATATTTAAATAATAGAAATTATATATTATATATTTAGCTAAATTCTAATAGTTAATAGCTAAAACCTAATAAGATAATAATACCTTTATAGAAATTTATTATTAAAGCCTAAAGGAAAAAGTTAAAAATAAACTATATTTTATAGATAGACTTAATAACCTAACTACCTATATTATAATAGTAATTAAAATTATTAAATAATAGTATAAATATAAAAAAGAGAAAGCTAACTATAAATATAAAAATAACTTTAATTTATATTACTTTAATTAATAATAAGATAATAATAACTAAAGTAGTTCTTAAAACTAAAAATAGTAATAAGAATATTAGTAAAATAATACTTTATATAAAATGCAGTTAAGACCTATATCTTTAGGCACTATATAGCCTAGAAAAAATAATAACTATAAGCTATAAGATATATCTAAATATAAATGCTATAATTATAACTAAATAAGATATATAGTATAATAATACCTAAAACTAAAAAAGCTATAAAACCTAAATTAAAGTAAGTAGGTATTAAGACTTACTTAATAATAGGATTTATAAATAGTTATATATACCTAAATGCTAGAAATAATATATAATAGATATAATATATACTTTAATAGTAATATAGGAATTACTTAAATTAAACCTAAAGATAAAGAAAGACTAAAAAATAAAAATAAATTATATACTTTAAAAGAACTTAAATAAAAGAGGAATTAATAAAATAAATAATAAAATAAAAATTACTATAAGTATATAAAAGACCTAAAGAAGTAAAAATACTTTAAAGTAAAATAGAAAAAATAAAAAGATAAAGTAAAATAATAAAAGCTAAAGGAATTTAAGGAATAATTAAAATAGAGAAAAATATAAATATTAAAAATAATAAAATAGGGTAGCCTAAATATCCTTAATATAAATAAGTAAAAGTAAACTTTATAAGTTATTAATAATATCTTTATTAAAATAATACTTTAAGATAAGAAAGAATACTAAAAATAGAAAGTTAAAGTAAGAAGCTAACTTTAATAAAAGAAATAATAAAACTTCTATAGTATAGGATATAGAGGTAAGACTGCTAGAAATATAGTTAAGTATCTTTACTATTAAAATAAGTAAATTATATAAAAATAGAAATAGCCTTATAAAGTAAGATATAATAAAAATAGCTTAAAAATCTATAAGATATAAAAAGAAATCTATATATAAGGTACCAGAAAATATAAAAATATAAAAATAAGAAATAAACTTTATATTAAAGTATACTATATTAATAAGGCATTAAATCTATTATACCTAAAACCTATATTTAATAAATAAGATAATATATAGATAATATTAATATATCCTAAATATAATATAATATCTTAAGTATTATATTAAAACTATTAGTATAAATAATATAAATTAAATAAGCTAAATAATAATTATTTCTCTATAACTATATTTAGAATACCTAATAATAATCCTTACTTAATAAAAGAAATAAAAGGATATTTAATATACCTTTAATATAATTACCTTAAAGTAATAGAACTATAATTTAATATAATACTATATAGAAAGATATATTAAATTAATAAACTAACTTAAGGAATTAAAGAAAATATATAAATTATTAAAAATATAAAAAGGAAATTTAAAGAAATAACCTAAAGAAGGTATACTTAAGAAAAAAAAGAACTATTAGTTAATAATATTAATTTAAAAGATATAAAGAAACTATAAAGACTATAAGAAGTAAATAGACTATATTTACTTAATAAAGAATATTTTAAATAAAAAACTATAGAAATAAATATAAAATTAGAAAAATACTTTTAATAAATAATATTTAATAATAAATTTAGTAATAACTGCCTTAATAGAGAAAGGTATAATAATAGTAATTATAATTAAATATATTAAAATATATTAAGAAAAGTTATATACTATTTATAATTAAGCTATAAATAAGCTAGAACTATAAATAAAAATAACTTAAATTAATAAATATATTAAAAGTACTATAAATAATAGACTTAATAAATAGCCTAATATTATAAGTTTAAATTAAAAAAAGATAGCTAAATGCTTAAATTAATTATAAAGTAAAAAGGAACTTTATTAATCTAAAAATAGTTATAAAGCTATAATTACTATAAAAATAGAAATTATTACCCTATTTATTAATTAATATAAAAGGATAGCTTTTTAATTATAATAATAGTATTATAGATTAAGAGATTAATTACCTTAAGGTCTTTATTAAAAAAAGAAATTAAAAAGTAGATTTTAATATTATACCTCTAGAAAAGGATATAAATATCTTATTAAATATATAATAGCTTAAATAATAAAACCTACTTATTAACTAAAAAAATAGCTAGATTATATTCCTTAAAAACCCTAATAGTAATAAAGAAATAATTATAATAAATAATAAAAGATCTTAAATCCTAATTAAAGAGAATAATATAGGTAAGTATAGAATAAAATATCTATTACCTTTAAAAAGAGTATAATATAAATATAAAAAAGGTATAAAAAATAAAATAGAAATTTTAGGTATCTTTAAGGCATAAGACCTATATAAAGATAAAATACTTATAGAATTAAGCTAAAATTAACTTAAGAATATCTTAAAATAGTACTAAATATATAATAGACTATTTAAAGAAGGACTAGAAATAGAAATACCTAAATATAGTAAATAGGACTATAAAATTAACCTTATAAATAATAACTTACTTATTATAACCTAAATGGAAAAAGCGCTTATATTATATACACCCTATATTTTTCTTTTAATTATTTATAATTACAGCATACTAAAGGATTCTATAAGTAACCACTAAGACCTAGTTATTAAGGTTTAAGGCAGATTACTAGTAATTCTAGTCAATTACCAGTAATTCTAGTTAATTACCAGTAATTCTTAAGAATTACTATTAACTTTATAGTAATCTCCTTAATTACTATTAATACTATATAGTATATAAATATACTTCTTTAGTATTAAATAGAACTTAACTTATTAGCTATTAATAAGACTTTTTTACCTTAATAAGCCTAATATATACTATTAACTATTAAGAGATATAATAATTTAATATATTTAATATAATGCCCTATATATTCTATAAATATAAACTTAATATAGATTAATTTACTTATTTAAAAACCCTAACTGTTATATATTAATAACTCTTATTTAGAATGTATTATATTTATATTAAGTAATATTATACTGTTAAGATATTTAGTAATACTGGCCTAATACCTCCTTATACTAGAGCTCTATTGTTACGATTCGTGCCCGTAACAGCGCTATAAGGCTCTATAAGTAGCTGTACACACCACTGTAATTGCTACAATAGCAGTTATAGCCCAATCTTTTGCCCTGTGGCGTAGTGGTTAGGTGTGACCGTTACATCTATTTAGTAATGCTAAGATAATAGTAGAGCTATAGTAATTATATAATAGTTATAATACCCTATAAGCCTAAATAAATAACTAGCAGAATACTGCAATAACTGGTAATAGCAGTAATAAACTATAAAAAAGAGACCTTAAAGAAGCCCTAAAGCCACTAAAGCCTAAGCCCTTTAAGGGATAAATAACTAATATTATTTTATTTCTAACCTAAATAAAAGGATATTTTTACTTATTTCTAAATAAACTAGACATTATTATAAAGAAACTTCTATTTATAGCCTCTTTAATCTAAAATAGCACTAAAAAATAGTTTAAATCTATTATAAGAGATTACCTAAAAAATAAAGAAAATTTATAAGATTAAAATATATAGAATATCTTTAGAGATTAAGATAATTTTAAATAAGCCCTTAAAGATAATTTTAAAGTAATTAATAAAGAATAATAAGCTATAGCTAAACTGCTTATATTTAAATAATAAAAATTATATACTATATATTTAGCTAAATTTTAATAGCTAGCAGTTAAAACCTAATAAAATAATAATACCTTTATAGAAATTTACTACTAAAGCCTAAAGAAAGAGATTAAAGATAAACTATATCTTATAGATAGACTTAATAATTTAACTACCTATATTATAATAGCAATTAAAATTAATAAATAATAGTATAAATGCAGAAAAGAGAAAGCTAACTATAAGTATAAAAATGACTTTAACCTATATTACCCTAATTAATAATAAGATAATAATAATTAAGGTAACTCTTAAAACTAAAGATAGTAGCAGGAATATTAGTAAAATAATACTTTATATAGAATACAGTTAGGACCTATATCTCTAGGCGCTATATAGCCTAAAAGAAATAATAACTATAAGCTATAAGATATATCTAAATATAAATACTATAATTGCAATTAGATAGGATATATAGTATAGTAATACCTAGAACTATAAAAGCTATAAAACTTAAATTAAAGTAGGTAAGCCCTAAGACTTACCTAATAATAGGATTTATAGATAGTTATATATACCTAAATGCTAGGGATAATATATAATAAATATAATATATACTTTAATAGTAATATAGGAATTATTTAAATTAAACCTAAAGATAAAGGGAAACTAAAGAAGAAAAATAAATTATATACTTTAGAAGAACTTAAGTAAAAGAGGAACTAATAAAATAAATAATAAAATAAAAACTACTATAAGTATATAGAAGATCTAGAAAAGCAAGAATACTTTAAAGTAAAGTAAAAAGAATAAAGAAATAAAGTAAAATAATAAAAGCTAAAGGAACTTAAGAAATAATTAAAATAAAGAAAAATATAAATATTAAGAATAATAAAATAGGGTAGCCTAAGTATCTTTAATATAAATAAGTAAAAGTAAACCTTATAAGTTATTAATAATATCTCTATTAAGATAATACTTTAGGATAAAAAAGAATACTAAAGATAGGAAGTTAAAGTAAAAAGTTAACTCTAATAGAAGAAATAATAAAACTCCTATAGTATAGAATATAGAGGCAAGACTGCCAGAAATATAGCTAAATATCTTTATCACTAAAATAAGTAAATTATATAGAAATAGAAATAACCTTATAAAGTAAGATATAATAAAGATAGTCTAAAGATCTATAAGATATAAAAAGAAATCTATATATAAGGTGCTAGAGAATATAGAAATATAGAAATAGGAAATAAACTCTATATTAAAGTATACTATATTAATAAGGCATTAAACCTACTATATCTAGAACTGGCATTTAATAAATAAGATAATATATAGATAATACTAATATACCTTAAATATAATATAATATTTTAGGTATTATATTAAAATTATTAATATAAATAATATAAAGTAAATAAACTAAATAATAATTATTTCTTTATAACTATATTTAGGATACTTAATAATAACCTCTATTTAATAGAGAAAATAGAAAAATATTTAATATACCTTTAGTATAACTACCTAAAAGTAGTAAAACTATAATTTAATATAATATTATATAGAAAGATATATTAAGTTAATAAACTGACTTAAGGAATTAAAGAGAATATATAAGTTATTAAAAATACAGAAAGGGAATTTAAAGAAGTAACCTAAAAAAGGTATACTTAAGGGAAAAAAAAACTATTAGTTAATAATACCAGTTTAGAAGATATAGAGAGACTGTAAGGACTATAGAAAGTAAATAGACTATACCTGCTTAATAAAGAATATTTTATATAAAAAACTATAAAAATAAGTATAGAATTAAAAGAATACTTTTAATAGATAATATTTAATAATAAGTTTAGTAATAACTGCCTTAATAGAAAAGGGTATAATAATAATAACTGTAAGTAAATACATTAAAATGCATTAGGAAAAGTTATATACTATCTATAATTAAGCTATAGATAAGCCAGAACTATAGATAAGAATAACTTAAATTAATAAATATATTAAGAATACTATAAATAATAGACTTAATAGATAGCCTAATATTATAAGTTTAGATTAAAAGGAAATAGCTAAATGCTTAAATTAATTATAAAGTAAAAAGAAACTTTATTAACTTAAAAATAGTTATAAAGCTATAATTACTATAAAAATAGAAATTATTACCTTACCTATTAGTTAATATAAAAGGATAGCTCTTTAATTATAATAATAATATTATAAATTAAGAGATTAATTACCTTAAGGTCTTTATTAAAAGAAAAAATTAAAAAGTAAATTTTAATATTATACCTTTAGGAAAGGATATAGACATTCTATTAGGTATATAATAACTTAAATAATAAAACCTACTTATTAACTAAAAGAATAGCCAGATTATATTTCTTAATAACCCTAATAGTAATAAAGAAATAATTATAATAAATAATAAGAGATCTTAAACCCTAACTAAAGAGGATAGTATAGGTAAGTATAGAACAGAATATCTATTACCTTTAAAGGGAGTATAATATAAGTATAAAAAAGGTATAAAAAATAAAATAAAAATCCTAAATATCTTTAGGGCATAAGACTTATATAAAGATAAAATATTTATAAAATTAAACTAGAACTAACTTAAGAATATTCTAGAATAATATTAAATATATAATAGATTATTTAGAGAAGAACTAGAAATAGAAATACCTAAATATAGTAAATAGGACTATAAAATTAACCTTATAGATAATAACTTACTATTTTAGAAGCTTTATTTACTTAACTAAAAAGAACTATAAGTTTAGAGGAAATATATAAATAAAATACTTAAAAAAGGCTATATTAAGAAATCTAGCTTAGTATTAATATTATTAATATTTTTTATACTAAAGAAAAATAGAAAAGATAGATTAATTATTAATTATTAATTGGTTAATATATATACTATTAAGGACTAAACCCTACTTCTGCTTATTATAGAACTTAAGGATTAATTATAAGGTAAAAAGATCTTTATAGCTCTAGATCTAAAGAAAGTATATAACTTTATTTATATTAAAAAAGGAGATAAATAGAAAATGGCATTTAGGATTAAATTTAGACTATTTAAATATATAATAATGCCTTTTAGTTTTACTAATATATTTATAACGTTTGAGTAAATAATTAATAGTATACTTTAATAGTACCTTAATATCTTTATAGTATATTACCTAAATAATATCCTAATCTTCTTAAATAATAAAAAAGAATATATAGAATATATCTATAAGGTTTTAAAAATATTATAAGATACTAAACTATTAGTAAAACTAGAAAAGAGTTTTTTTTATATTATAAAAGTAGACTTTTTAGGATATATTATTATATCTAATAAAATTAAAATAGAACTAAAGAAAATTATAGTAATAATAGATTAAAAGGGATCTAGTAATATAAAGAAAGTATAAGCCTTTTTAAGACTTACTAACTATTACTAACAGTTTATTAAGGATTTTAATAAAATCGCTAACTTAATAATAGAACTAATAAAAAAAGAAAAGATATTTAATTAAAATAATAAGATATAAAAGGCCTTTATATAGCTTAAGGAAGCTATTTTTAGTAAACCAGTATTAATAATATTTAATCTAAAGAAAGAAGTTAAACTAGAAATACATATATTAAACTTTACACTAAAAGGATAGATTAATTAATAAGATAATATAAAAAAATTATACCTTATTGCATTTTACTTTTATAAGTTATATAAAGTAGAACTTAACTATTTAATTTATAATAAGGAATTTCTAGTAATTATTAATTACTTTAAGGAGTTTAGATACTACTTAATAGGAAGTAAGCACTAGATTAAAGTATATATAGATTATTAAAATATCTCTTACTTTACTATAATATATAAACTTAACTAATAATAACTATATTATATTAAATATCTATATAAATTTAACTTTATAATTATTTATAAAAAGGGATTAGAAAATAAAAAAGTAAATATAATAAGTTAATAACCAGACTATAATACTAAAACTATAAAAATAATAGGATAAGTACTAGAGATAAATAATAAGGGAAAATATAGATTTACTTAATAAATATAAACTCTAGAATAGATATAAGTAATAGTAATTAAGAAAATCCTAAAGAAACTAAAGAAATTTATATAGAAATTTTATAAATATCCTATATATAGATATCAGAAAGTAATAAAGACTCTTAAATAACTCCTATAATATAGATATAAGGTATAGTAAATAACAGTAGAAAAGGTTATTAAATAATATAATCTTTATGCTAAAATAAAAGCATAATAATATAAACTATATAAAGAACTTTAACCACTACCTATAGTATAATAACTATAGGACTTAATTATAATAGACTTTATTATAAAGCTATTACTATTTAAAGAACCCTTAATAGGAATCTTCTATAATAGTATTATAATTATTATAAATCGATTTACTAAGTTCTTATATTACCTACCCTATAGAGAAGACATAAATACAGAAGAACTTATATATATTATCTATAGATATATTATTGGTATATATAGATTGCTATTTAAGATTATCTTAAATAGAAGACTAATACTTATATTACAATTTTAAAATGCACTTTTAGTATTATTAGGCCTAAACTATAAGCTTATAATAGTATTTAGAGCCTAAATAAATAGATAAATAGAATAAATAAATTAAATACTAAAATAATACTTATAGTATTATATAAACTATAAGTAAAATAATTAGGTTAAAAAGCTATTATATGCCTAATTAGTATATAATACTGCCTATAATAAAAGCATAAAGCTTATATTAATATATACTAATTTTAGATTTATATTAGAAGCCTATAAAGATCTATAAGAGCCTAAAACGATTAACCTAATAGCAATAATTAAAAGTAATAACTTAAAGAATCTATATAATAAACTATAGATAGAACTTAAATTTATTAGAAAATAGATATAATAGTACTATAACCTTAAGAAGGTAGAGAGACCTACCTTTTTAAAGGGAGATATAGTTTACCTATCTAAAAAAAATATTACCACTAAATAACTAAACTATAAACTTAACTTTAAGTATATAAGACTATATAAGATTATTAAGAAGGTTTTAAAGAATAACTATAAACTAGACTTACTATTAAAAGTTAAGATCTACCCTATTTTTTATATCTTATTACTTAAATTAGTAGTAAATATAATTTATATTAAGATATATAATAAATTAATAAAAGTAAAAGAACTAAAAGCTTATAAAGTAAAAGCAATTTAGGAAATAAGAATAATTAATAAGAAAATAAAATACTTAATTAAGTAGAAAAACTACCTAAAAAATAAAAATATATAAAAACCACTAAAATACCTTATTAATGCCTAATAACTCCTAAAGAACTTTTACTAAAAACTAAAAAAGGATTTAAAATAGCAGACCAGTTAATAAGGTTTACTATACCTACCTTAATTAACTTTATTATAGCAGAGGAATTAGAAAGTATAATTAAGTTCTCTGCCTTCTTACTATTATTTATTGCCTTAAAATCCTACTTAAGGGCCTTTAGCCCCTTAAATTAAATTAAACGCTTTTAACGATAAAGATATATTAGCTTTAAAAGATACTTATTTAGTTAATATTATAATTAAATAAGCTCTTTTTTAGTAGCCTTTTTATTAGCTTTAATTTAATTCTTTTCTTAAACTAAATAATTTACTATAAAGATTAATATAAAATACCTTATAGATAATAATAAAAACTAACCTTTTAATAATATTATACCTTTTCTATTATAAGAATAACTATAATAGATATATTTAGAATAATTCTTCTATCTATCTTTTATTATATATTTAGTGTAATTTTTAATATATAAGGAATAAGGTATAATTTTATAATTAATAAAGGCAATAAGTTTTATATAAATAAGATAACATTAAGTTATTATAGAAGATATTCTATTAATAATAGTAAAAGAATATAAATTTAAATTAAACTTATTAAAGGTAAATATAAAAGAAAATAGATATATAGGTCTTAAAGATAAAACTAATAAAGAGAGGGAGATTATATTATAACCTAAATAAAAGAAGCGCTTATATTATATATACCCTATATTTTTTACTTAATTAGTTATAATTACAGTACACTAAAGGATTCTACTAGTAATTACTAAAACCTAATTACTAAGAATTAAGATAGATTACTAGTAATTCTAGATAATTACTAATAATTCTTAAGAATTATTATTAACTCTATAGTAATCTCCTTAATTGCTATTAATACTATATAGTATATAAATATATTCCTTTAGTATTAAATAGAACTTAATTTACTAGTTATTAATAAGATTTCTTTACCTTAATAAGCCTAATATATATTATTAACTATTAAGAGATATAATAACCTAATATATTTAGTATAATGCCTTATATATTCTATAAATATAAACCTAATATAGATTAGTTTATTTATTTAGAAACCCTAACTGTTATAATATAATAGTTTATTAATAACTAACTATTAATAAATATAAAGACTATAATTTTAATTTTAGCCTTTTTTATTATTATTAATAATAAAATACATAAAATATTAAGTAAAATAAAGTAATTTTAAAGCCTTAATATAGCTATTAAGAAAAATAGCCTTAATAATAAGGTCTTCCTAAAGGTTATTAAATTTAGCTATTATAGCTATATTATAGCTATAAAACCTTTTTATTAAATTAAAGAGAAATACCATAAAATAATTAAAGAATTATTAAATAATAAAGTTAAAAAAGTAAAAATAGTAAAGGAAAATCTAACTTATATATATATAATATTAAACCTATAAAAGATAATAAATATTAAGATTTTATAGCTATAAATATAAAATAAATTAATTAATAAAAAATAACTTTAAGGAAAAGTTAAATAGGCTAATAGTATTTAATAAAAAAGCTTATTAGAGATTTAATTATAATTAGGATTAAGTTTTTAGTTAAATAAAGCTTTATTAAATAAGTTATAAAGGTTTTAAATATAAAGGACCCTTTAGCTTAAAGACTTAAATACCGCAGTGCACACGTTTCTTGATTCTCTATATCGGCTGAGCTTTATATCAAACTGATGGATAAAATGGAGGCCTTGAAGGGACAGACAGCATTCATTGTTCGTACCCAAGGATATTGAACTTTCAAGATGCTAACGATGTCACAGACCGGTGCCTCTATGGGTATTGGTGAAGCCATTGCGTTGGCGTTGGCTGAGCATGGCGTGAACGTTGCCCTGGTATCTCGTAGCAAGGTGCGGAGCGACCAAACAAACCCTTGGTCCATTCACTGATACTCTCTTTGGCTTAGGACAAGCTTGAAGCAGTACGCGACAAGATCACATCCAAATTCTCCGAGGTCAAGGTCGGAGTCTACCCCGTAGACATTCAGAACCAGCCCGACATAGAAAAGGCTGTCAAGTCAGCCATATCTGAGCTTGGCCAGATTGACATCTTGATCAACAATGTGAGTGGAACACATCTCTATGAGACTTATATATGAGTACTAATAACCTCTCAGGCCGGTCTTGCACTCGGCGCCCCCGGCCGCTTTTGGGAAATCCCCATCGATCAAGTCGCCCAGATGTCAAACACCAACATCAACGGCGTCATGTTCACCACCCACGCAGTACTCAACCACTCAATGTGGAAACGAAAGAAAGGAACCATCATCAACGTCTCCTCCGTCACAGGTCTCGAGTGTCCACCCTTCAACGGCGAGGCAGTTTATCACGCATCAAAAGCCTTCCTCGAGGGCTTCTCCAACAGTCTTCGCATGGAAACTGCCGGATCGGACATCAGGGTTTTAGTTCTTCGGCCAGGTGTTGTCCAGACACATTTCCATCTTCAGCGCGTTCAGTATGATCAGAGTGCTATGGATGACTTTGTTGAGGGGTATGAGCCGCTGGTTGCAGAGGATTTAGCGCAGTCGGTGTTGTACATGTTGAGCTTACCGCCTCGCGTCTCTATCAAGGCTTTGGATTGCGTACCTACGGCGCAGAGGGCGCTGACAAACTTTGATCGGGAGTGGAACTCACGTCGCGAATAGTTGTAAGAATAGAGTCTAATCAGCAAGGAAATAAAAGGGTTCGGACAAGATTGGTACTCAATTTGACGCCACTTCATCCATAAGGACTGAAATCTCTAGTTTTATGATCTACTTTCTACATATAGGAGCGCTTTTTATAGCTCAAGCAGAGTTTCCCCGACTCTTCTTTTTTCTTCTTGTTTTTCCAATGCTGAGGTCTTTCAAATGGCACCTTTTGCAACAATACCCCTCTCTGTCCCTTTCCCCGCCGCATTTTGGACATCGACCCTTCTTACGCCGTCTGTAGTAGAGGGCCAGGCTCGCAGCAGAGCTTTTCTTAGAGCAAGGGGGGCACCTATACTTGCCAGAGGGCGTGCCGCAGTCGGCGCATTGTTTGGTCGTCTCGCCAGTGATTGGATCTTTGACGCCCTGGCTTCGTCGCTTCTGAATGCGAGCTCTCTGATGAGCCGAGTTTCTATTGAGACAATCGCCACAACTCTTGCGGTTCGCTCGGACTGGATTGCGGCACGACCGGATGTTGCATATGACAGGCTCACTGTCTTGAGTGGTGGCTTGGCTGGCTGTTTCGTTCGCAAGAGATGAACTGTCGATCGAATTAGTTAGATGGCTTGCAACAGGAGGATATGGATTGAGGATGTAACTAAAATCGAAGGGCTTGGGACGAAAGCGTCTACCCTGACCTCGCTGACCTCGCTGACCTCGCTGACCCCAATACTTTTTGGCAGGCATGATGATCTGGTTTCGTTTAGTTTCGAGTAGCCGCAGAGAAACAACTTGGTAAGTTTAGACTGAGTCCAGTTGAACAAGGTGATCAATAATTCGAAGATATTAATGAAGTCCCAATTGTCGGTGCAGTATCACATTTTATAGCAGATCTACGCCTCACAATACCATGTAGCCTTTCTTCAATGTACTGCCGACAAATCATCTGATGTTCATTTGTGCTGGAGGTGATTGGGCTACTTATGAAGGTTCAGGTTCTGTTCGAAGCTCAAGTACAAAGTACACAATTCTTGGTGTGGAATTGTTCATTTGTTGTGTTCTCTTTAAAGACCTCGAATCCGGGTATTTCCTACCAAAATTACTATTCCAGATTATTTTCAAGCTTCCAACAAGGCAAATCAATCCCTGCATGAAGCGGAACTCGTGCAAGGAATAGCCTGTCTACGGGATAAAGTTTCATCCTGTTACAGGACACGATATTTTAATACGTAAGACTGCACGGTAATAGAAAAGGCTAAGCCCTGTTCAGTTAGCTTTTTGCTGTCAGATTTAAGGGTTCACTGGGCCTGCATGGGTTCTCGCTTTCAACTTAAAGCGACGCTTGGATCAAGACATGCCACCAATGCCTTTCCTCTCCTGAACAACAACACTTTATATTCCTCTACACAACTACCCTTCAAATCGAAAATGGCCCCTTCCTGGCTCGAGAAGTTCATTGTTCGCGAGGACGCAACTCCCGATCCCCGACGCAGCGCGGAAAAGCCTGCGCTGGAGATGCACTACACCGCTCTTGTCGGACACCGCCGAATTCTTGGTGTCAAGGGTGACAAAGCCCCTCGCTACGAAGTTGAACGGCGAGCTGTTCTGGAAATCTGGGGCGATAAATGCTACGTCAAGTCTCCGAGCCAGAACGCGGAGATCGCTATGATCGACTTTCACAGCATCCCTCCCAAGACGGAGGTCAAGTTGTCACAGCAGAGTCGCACCATTACGATGAAGGGTGCTAATGGAAAATACACTGCGAGTGGTGGCTTGGGCGAACTACATTGGAAGCCAACAGGGATGGTTGTACACGGCAGAGCTTCTTGGGAGCTTAGGGACGAGAGGGATCTTGTGATGTCAGTCACGATTGACGATCAGCAGGTCAATGGAATGATTTGTCTGTGGAAGGACGACCTCGCTCCAGAAGTGGAAGAGGAGCTGATCATGGTCGGAATCTCCAAGATTGAGGAGTATCGGAGGTTGATCAGGAACTCCAAGGTAGCTACAGTGGGTGCCGTCTCTAACGCGGCTTGGCTGGCAGTCTAGATTAGACAAGTCTGAGGATGGAGACCGATGATAGAGGGGCGAGGGACTTTGGTTTGCGTTTCATGGGGCTGTGATATGACTCCCTTCTGTGGTCTTCCTATCAATATCTCTCAGTGACATTCTGGAGAGCTACTACCACCATTGAAGTCACCAAGGACCTTTTCCGAGAATAGATCATACCCTCAGTATTATTAGACCTACAATCAGAATCTGCTAAAACATTGTTTACATCGCTTGATAGTTTGATGCAAAGGTAATTTGAAGTAGTGGTCGTGAGAGCGTGGCTCCAATGATTTCGCTGCGCTTTTCGACGGAGGCACGTCACTATTAATAGTTGACCGCAGAAATGTAACAACACGGGCTCCGAATCGACTCGCTGCGCTTTTACACGGAGAGGGTTGAACTTGAAAACCATAGATTAGTTTATTGTACAAGAAAAGCTCCCCGTTTCTCGCCGTCGGAGGACGGGATCTGGGAGCTATTCATAGGCTTTGGTGACACACCGGAATAGATTGATGGAGTATTGCTTCTGACGAAGGCGAAAATAGTAACTGAAGTAGTTCTGAAAGGCAGACCTTGATTGAAGCATAAATACCCGAGGGGCTGCGCGGCTTGATGAGAGATTCATCATCACCAAGAGTCATCATTCAAAGCATCTCATCGAGAACAAGAACCAATTCCATCATCTCAACAGACCAACATCATCAAAATGCATCTCTCCTCTCTCATCACCATCATCACTCTCAGCCTCGGCGCCAGCGCCATGGCCATTGAAGAAGACAGCACCCTCGAAGCCCGCACCGATCACTGCAACCCGGGGATTGATCTGATCAAGCTCAAGATGAAGCCCGGCAAGTCCTTCACTGGCGTCGGCAAACCCGGAAAGTGCTACAATCTTCCCGCCAACATCAAGAACTTTGACGTCTACTCTGACGACACCAAGTCTCTTGTCAGCTGCTTCGACTGCAAGGTGTACACTGAGGCCAATTGCAAGGGAAGCTTTGTCAGTCTTGAGGGAGCGGACAACTTTGCGTTCAAGACTACCAAGAAGCCTCACTACAAGAGCTGGAAGTGCGGTCCACCTTAAGGGCCATAAAGTGGTTGGCGAGAGATAGCTTTATGGCGAAGGGGTTTGAAGGGATGAGGATGCTAGTACCAGTACGTTCATTAGTTCAGCACCTCGGAGTTAGTTATGCTATATGATGATTCGGGGAGCGTAAGCAGATTCAGGCCAAGGACGGAGGATTTATTGTGATTTAAACATTCTCTTACAGTATAGGCATACTTCTTATTAACAACCCCACTCTTTCGCATTAGTTATGGATCTATTATTCTCGATTGTTATTCATGCGCTGGAAGCTGACGTAGCTGACTCTTGAGGTCTCGTTGACGAACTTCATATGGGCATGCCAAAGACCTTAGTAATGGCTGTGCTGGAAACGTTTGTAAATTGAGCTACTTTGAAACGCTAATGACTCCTCGAAGGAAATGCGCATTGCCCCGATCCTGTTAGGTTGCCTACTCCTCTGAAGTTTCACTTCTCTTTGCTCTTAGTTCTTTGGCATTTGCCTCTTGTCTATTCTTGCATCTCTCACACCTTGCGCCACCGGTGTTCGGCGCGCTGCATCTCGGACACGAACCTTTCTTTATGAGCTCTTTTCTACGTTTACTGTATGATTGGTTAGTTAATTTGATTCAGACTTGAAGGTTCTTCTTTACTTACACGCTGTGTTCATTCGTCTGTCTCCGGTGTTCCTCGCAGTGCACCATACCAGGAACCACTGGGCTTATGCAGCCTCCCCTGCGACATTCTTGGACTCCCTGATCATTTCCAGTGTTTTGGGCCTCCGAGCTCCTCGCCTGTGACGATCTAGGATCAGGTGCGTTCTCGACAGGCTCCTCGACGTGGGCGTTGGGGTCGGGGTCTACTGAGGTTTCCGTGTCGAACTTTGTTTCTGAACTGACAAGATCCTCCTCGGTTGTTGCATCCGTATAGGGGTTTGCAGGGTCACTTCCAGTGTTCTGGGCGTTTGAACTCTCTGGCTGTGACGATTCAGGATCAGCTGCATTCTCTACAGGCTCCTCGACGGTGACATTGGGATCGTGGTCTGTCGAGGTCTCCGTGACTTTGCTTTTCTTTAAACTGCCGTTTTGTCTGTTATCCTCATCATCGGAGTAGAATTGTGACGTGTCAACAAAGTCATTGATGTCGAATTTCCTTTTGGTCATAGTCGAGATGAGTGTTGTATACTGCTAAATGCTGTTGATGGTTTGTAGTGTTAAGATGAGTGATGATGATGTCTTGCTGGGAGTTTGTTGGAGAGAAGAAATCTCGACGTTCTTCATTTTCCTTCCTGTTTCTGTCTGCTCTGATTCTTGGGAACTCTGGGGAGGCGCAAGTCAGGCGCGCCAAGGAAGCAGCAGTTGTCATGCCTGGAAACTCAACATAGCCCTCGTCTGAGTAGGTGCATCCGATTCAGTCACAGCTTAGGTAGGTATGGATATGTGCTTATAGAATGAACCCAACATCGCAACCATGAGAACACATGCAAAAGGACCAAAAAGAAAACGCTTTGAAGCGTCAATTGAATGCGTAATCAGGGAATCGAACCCTGGGCTCCCCGACGCTGCTCGAATGGCAACGGAGAATTTTACCACTAAACCAATTACGCGGTGTCTTTGATGTCTCGATATGTCGCAAAGACTCCACAGGTTTCTCCATCGTGGTGTTGCGTGAGAGTGGAGACTTGGATATCTTCTGAGTGGAGAGCAGTTATACGAGAGAGCCCATATTACTGGTGCATAAGTGAGATGAGCCTCAGGTGAGTTGCGGTTGAAGGATCCTAAACTTCAACTAGTCATCTTAGCGGAGGAAAGAAAACACACGACCTCAATCCTAAATGACAAAATTTAGGGTAATATATAGCCTAAGGTTAGGATGACTTTTGCCAAGTTTATTTTGACATCCCAGAGTAAGGTTCGCTGTTTTCTTGCCCCCCGAGGTCATCCAAACCTTGAGCAAAGACTTCAAGTCACTTGGGGACCATCAGGAGAGGAAATGAGGTACTTCTTTGATCAGTATCAATAAATGGGTAGGTATCTGTTATTATAATTCATCAATGAGTACCATTGGCTAAGTATTTGTTCACAACCTCATCCACAACCTTCTGACAGATCCCTCTATGGACCTCATCCGCAGTCCTCGCAACAAACGGCATAAGAAGACTATTCGCCTCAATGATAACCTCCTCATACAACTCCCATTCCTCCACCAGCGTCCCCGGACTGCTGGTACCGGGACTGCTCCCAAACTCCTGCCTCGACCTCACAATCCACTCCGTCCTCACAGTGACACCAGCCTTGGCATCAGCTCTACAGCGAATACCATTTGGTATACTCAGACACGTCACGGGCCAGCTCCTATCCCTCGTCAGGCCGGGCGCCAGCATGAGTCTCTCGCTGGACGAAAAGGTCCTCACGCTGCTATTCGGCGTTCCAAAGAAAGGGTCTTTGGTGACGAGCTCCATGTTGGGCGTCGTCTCTTTGAAACTCATAATGACATCGTTGTTGGCCAGCATGGGCGTGTAGGTCTGGATGTGAGCGAGGACGATTTCCGGCGGCACGCGGCTCGGGATAGGGACAGTGATGAATATCTGATGCTTAGACCGCATGGCCTACAGCAGTACAGCCTGACTGCCCGTTATCTAATGGGCATCGAAAGTGTTAGTCATAGCTTGGTAATATGAGTGAGTAGGTAGGTACATGAAACGCCATATCTTTTGAGAGAATGTACATTAGACATGGCATTATGTGTTGGCCCCGGCCTCATCTTTTTGTGTTTCTGGACGTGAACTTACGTTGATTCGTCGTAGGATGCTCCGTCTTCCCCGCAAGTTGAGGCAATTTCGGCCGCCCGTGAGTAGTCAGCACTAACAACCTTGTTGAAGATGGCGCACTAGGCATGCGACGATTGAAAATAGGATGCGGCTGGTGTAATAGTGCGACTGGTTCTTCTAGAAGGGGTTTATGGGTGACTTGAAGCCCTGTATCGTGCACATCCGAGGACTCCGATGGACAGGACTTGATCAAAGTTTTGCTGTCATCTTTTTTTTTTCTCCATGTCTTAATCTGACAGTGAGGCGGGTCTGTTTCATTGGTCAGGAGGTGAGCCACTACTGAAGGGGTGAGCGCTGTGATAGGCTATTGGGTCTGAATAGAGTTCTCAGTAATTTCGTACGCTGGACTTTATATTTCTCCTTTTATGCTGCGAATGAAGAAAGGACAGGTGTTGAAGATATTGACTATCTAATGTATACTGTATGCAATGGGTTGAAGTAAAACAAAAAGGTAACAATTTGGTAGAAGAAAGTCCAAGTTCTGTAGGTTCTGTCTGCTGGAATAAGCTCTCAGCCACAAATCCCGTCTGCAAGTAGTTCATCTGAACAACTTCTCATCCCAATCCACAGCTCTCAACTCAGTCCCTCAGCCACCACCACTAGTTATCCAAACATCCCTTGATGGCAGCTTAATGGTTGTCCTCCAAGAGAGTCTCAAAAGCCTTGCGAGAAATAGTCCAGGTCGGACCATTGGGCATACCTCCAGGGCTTCGAGGAAAGACAGACGCGTCGACAACGCGTAGGTTATCAACACCACGCACGCGAAATCTCGAATCAAGACAAGAGTTCTCATCGTCATCGGCTCCAATGGCGCAGGTTGATGAGGCGTGATGGCTGAAAGCCAAGTCTTGGATACTCTGTCTCAGGTTCTCGGGATCAGGACTGAGCTGGGTATATGGAACACCAGTGGCGTCAAATGCCCTTCTAAGCAACTCAATTCCTTCAACAATAGCATCGAGATCACGCTCAGCTGACTCGGTGAAGTAGTTGAAGTTAATGTTAGGTCGAATGCGAGGATCAGATGAGTTGAGTCGAACGGTGCCGGCGCTGTTGCTCGTCTGCATCTTCACAACAGCGTGCATCCACTCTGCGGGATCGTTGCCTGCTCTCTCGCCGGTTGAGTAGCCGGGGTAGAAGCCTACCAACCCCGAAAGACCTGGGCTGCTGAGGAACATGAGATCCGAGTCGTTGTCCCAGCTTTGGCTGCTTCGCCAGACGGCGCCGTAGCTGCTGTCGCGTGCTGCATATGGTCCCGACGCGTCGTCCCGCCAGAGTACGAAGCAGGGATCTTCGTCGTCGAAGGTACCGGTACATGGAGACTCTCTGGGGATAAGCCAATTCTCCTCACCACGGATTTGGACAGGAACCTCGTAGTTATCGTGCAGGTTAGAGCCCTAATGAGGCAATCAGTATGGAACAGTTGAAGATTAGCTGGGTTACTCACGACAGCAGGTAGGTCGACGACAACAGGAATATTCCAAGCTTCCAATTCCTCACGCGGGCCTATACCACTCAGCATAAGGATCTGCGGAGTGTTGAAAGCGCCGCCAGAAACAATGACCTCATGTTTAGCGTACACCTCCCGAATCTCACCGGTCTGCTCAGGATCGTACCGCCCATCAGCAGAGTACAAACCTTCACCTACCATATACTCCACACCATAAGCGCGGGGCTTCTTATTGCGGCTCTGTTCGGTGAGAACTCGTGTCGCCAGAGAGTGGAAGCTGACAGTCAAAGGGTGCCCGGCATCAATGACCTGGTTGATGTAAATCCCAGCACCACTTCTAGCAGCTGTGCTGGGATTGATTGCGACGGGCGTGCTGTACATGCGGCCGTTTTCATAGCGACGAGGGTCGATACCGTTGAGATCGCGGAGGAGAAGCTCGGTCATCTCGGCGGGATCTTCGACATCAATGCCTTCAGTCTCGCGGAACATATGTGAGAAGAAGTTGGCGACATTAGGAGATCCGATATTGACCGTCGCGCTACTCTGATCGTTCTATAGATAAATCCTTAGCCTCATCCGTCGAGAAGGAAGAGGGCTGGTTCTTACCACCAGGTAGCCATCAAAACCATGACCAGGAGTACCCTCAGGGACGTAGGTACAGTTCTCGAGATTCATCAGGTGTCGACGCATGTGCTCATGGCCCCAGGAGGCATCGCCCGTGAGATTGGCGATGTAGTCCCACTCATTATCAGGACACCAGGCAAAGTTCATGGCGTTGACTTGCGCACTCCCGCCGAGAGTTGAGCCGCGAGGATAGTACAAGCCGGCACTGTGATCTCATTATTTGCATGAAATCGAAGAGGAGGATTAACGGAACTTACGGCCTAGCACCCTCCGGCGGATCAAGGCCAATGTAGTAGGAACCATTGGTCTGGATATAAGTGTACTTGGGATCACGACGGGCCGCATCAAAGTCTTCGTAGTGATTGACGAAGAACTGCCAAGAGTGGCCGGGAGTCTCGGCAGCAGTTCGAGCCCTGGCAACTGTTAGTAACAGCAGGGGCTTGTGAGAATTGGAACTCACAGAGCTGGAAGCTGCTCGAGGATGCTGGTGTGATTGTCTCCTCCCGCTTCGATAAGGAAGACGGAGTGTCCCTCTCTAGCTAGATTGGCGCTATTACCCGTCAGCACGCGAGTTTTGTGTCAAGTTCGTGCTTTGACTCACGCCAGAGAACCTCCTCCTGGTCCAGAGCCGATGATGACATAGTCGTAGACATCGGGTTTGGTCGCAAGGGCAGTGGAGCTGCCTGTCAAGACAGCCGTAAGAGCGTATTTAAGACGATTGAGAATCATGGTGTGGATATCGATGAACGAACTTAGTGTCTCGAATGTTTTGCTGGATTAATTCCATTTTCAAGTCGACGGCTCGACTCTTTATATGCAGCTCAAAAGCGGCTTAGACTAACTCTCAATATCCTTCATCGCTATCGCCAAAGATGTTTAAATCTTGGCGATTCTCACAATGAGCTTCACAGCCTCGCAGCCGCGTCAGTTCCATTGAGGGGACCGCGTAATTTCGACGGGAATTACTTGTCAAGTGGCAGCCATGGAGCTCCGCGGGCATGTCCGGTATGATTGTAGTCAGCAAAGCTGACATGCCAAGTCTGTGAGACTTAGCAAGCTCACCAAGCCAAGCTCTCGTTGTGAACCACTCACAGATCGCCAAAAGCGAGCAGCTTCATCCCAAAGTAAACGGAAGTCAGTCATAAAGTCCTTTCATGCTGCGGGAATCGGGGATGAGGCGCCAAATGATAGACTATTTACAGAATATGCTGATAAATCAAGATTTCTATTCTTGGTATATCAGAAATCTAATAAATGGAGCCTTGCAACTTGTAATTCGCACTGCCCTCAAAACCAATCAGTTACGCTCGCCCAAGCTAACACTATAGTAGCCAATTTTATGGAAGCGACTTACTCTTTAGATAATCTAATCCTGAACTTGGTAAATATTTTCTTAATTTAGGCTACCTTACCTAATTTTAAAGACCTAAAGTCATGATACCAGCGTCGGTGGTATGGGCAGGACAGACCGCAGCATGAGTGCCTCTGGCAATGCGTGCCAACTTAAGGTAGTACCTAACAACGATAACAGGGAAGAATGCTCATCGACCAGGCTCCTGCCTACTTGCCCATAGGGAATGTTGCACACTCGGTCTTGCATTGTCCCTTCCCCGAATACCTTAGCCTTTAGGTAGGCAAGCCAACAGGAAAGTGTTCAGGCGTTGAAAATCGTAAACAAACTCAACTTCTTCATCACTTCAAATTGATTAATTCTAATTCACATTCTTTAATCATTCTTCGGTCTGAATCTCATGGCCTTCCTCGCCATGCCACAGACAGACATGTATTCTTCGTTATTGAATATGAGATCACCCGTTGTTGTGTTACACTTATTACCACCACAACTTCGAGTACTAGCTCTTCTACTACCCCAGCGGTTATTCAAACCTATTCTCCAGTGGACGCCTAGCCCACCATCGTTTAATCGACGGCCTTCAGGTCCATTTTTGGACGGTCTTGCGGTGGAGCTAAAAGAGCAAATCGCTCGTTTATTAGACCCGATCGGGTTGATCTCGCTACGTCAAACGAACCGCCACTTCCTGGAAATCATCAAACCTCAGAGACAACAGTTCATTAAGCGTCTGCTGGCTCTTGAGTGCCTTCCGGGACATGGAGGCTCCCTTCTGCCCTTCACCAAGTGCCACGGAAGACCCCTCTGGAGTGACCCCGGCGTCTTGAAGACACAGACGCGGCCGCGGTGGGCCTGTACCGGTTGCAAGAGGCTTCTCCCTTATTACCATTTTCAATACAAATTCTTGGCCGAGGTGATTTGGCAAAAGCCCCCGACTGGGTACCCTGCAACCAAGACCATTACTTCTTGGGAGCCTGGGCTTGGACGCATCGCGAGGGTGGTAACACCGCTAACACCACTCCCAGCCGACGGCGGCAGAAGCATACAAGATCGCTATAACCTCATTGTTGGGGATATTCTAGCCATAAGTCCTAACGAGCTATTCAATCAGATCCGAAACCACAACCTGGATCACTTTGAGGGAATGCAATATGGCGGCTTTTTGGGACTCATCACGTATAGCCCGGAAAACATACGTAACCTACTTTTGTGGAATTTGGTCTCAATGCGGAGCAGCTTCGGCAGTAGCCGACACCATCGAAAGTGCAATGCATGCCAATACGAAAGCCACGTTTTCAATAACGCGACCATTGCCAGCCATAATGGCATGTTTGGGACTGAAAGATTTCCCATCATTTCGATTGAAAACCATATGATCACATCCCCCCTCGATCGATATTTCCCCGGCGTATTGGATACAATGCAACAAGGGCGGCCATCCAAGCGTTTTTATGAAGGTTTCCAACATCCTTGGACTTTGTGGATGGCTCGGTGTCCTCGATGTACGAAATGGCAGGAGTTGAGAGCGTTTCGAATCGGCGCGGGTGCCGGGCCTTGGTTTCAGGTATGGGAACCTACCATGGGGCAGCTAACTTGGGACGGAGTAATACTCACGCAAGAGATCTTTGACAAGGCTTGCTGCAACGCATGCTTCATGGAACAGAATGGGCGGTCAGCACTGGCCGAGTACCTTTGTCGGTGGTTCGTGTTCTTGTTGGAACAGCAGCCAGAAGATGTTCAATCTGAGCTTCGTTCTGAAGCGGGTAGATTCACGACAAAGTACGGCGAAATGACTCATCCGACAGCGGTCCATGATTTAAACCAGAAAATCCTCGAGATTGATACTCTTCGATCCCTGGGCGAGTCTCCATGGCATTTGTCTCCCCGTCTTCAACTCCTCCTCAAAGACTTGTTCAGAATGTTTGGGGGAGCCGGCGGTGAATTCCTCTCTGACAAGCAAAGCTTACAGCAAACACTGCAGCAGCATGAGGAGTACCTCGAGTGGCTGGTGGGCTGCAAGGAGGAAGTTGAGCGAAATCCTGACTTTTTGGCGAAGTGGGCTCTCGAAAGAGGCGGAGAGCCCTTGTAACTAGGTAATAAGCGTTATATTGGTTTTCTCATGCAGCGATCTATTCTGCCCTTACCACTGACGCCGGTATTATAACTCTACGTCTTTAAAATTAGGGAACGTAGCCTAAACTTAGAAGGTTTTTATTAAGTTCAGAGGCAAGTTATCTAAAAATTGTTATATCCCACGGCGAAAATCGGCTCCACGACGAGCCAGATTGAAGGGACTGGTTGCAAACTCGAGTTTCAACCAAGACACAACGGGGCGCTGGCGCAACGGTAGCGCGTCAGATTCCAGCTACTTAGCACGGAGATTCCTGAAGGTTATCGGTTCAAATCCGGTGTGCCTCATTCTTTTTTCTCGTTTTTTTCTCGTATTCCATTTTTTTAGTGTTGAGGTTGTGTGGATCTTCCTGTTGAGGTATGGTGTCGTATGTGGAGATCTGCATGGGCATGGCACTTTGATGAGATCGCTCATGACTACATAGACAAGCTATTATTAGAATGGATATGTATGCCTTCATTTTTGTCGCATTATTCGTCGTGGATACTCAAGCCAGATATGCCACTCCGGTGCAAGATAGGTCGTGATAAGTCCAAGCAGGTATACCCCTGTATCTCCAACCTGCCAGAGACTTCGTCCGTGGTGTAATAACAAGGCGTAATAACCCAGCAAGATCAGAGCTTCTGGCCTTTTTGTAGCTAACAAGCTTGTCAACTCGGGTGACGCTAGCATCGTCCATTGGAATATCATGCGATATCGACCGCCATCGTCTTCTTTGAACATGGAATCGAAGCCGAGTTGGAGGTATTGTATTGCCTCACGGCACACTTCTTTTTCGTCATTTGACAAAGAAATCGAGTCGTTGACGAGCTGGACTATGGGCTCACAGTGTTTTCCTGTAGGGTCTTTGGAGGATTGTTGACTACTCCACGATAGAACTGGTTCAAGCTCCGTGTTGAGAAGTAAAGGCCATGCGGAGAGTGTTAAACGAAACAAACCCCAGTTCATCTCAACACACTGTACGTAATGAGTAAGAAACCCATCAAGACCATCTGAAGTTCGGGTAGCCAAAGCGTCAGCGAGGAGGTGATGGCCAAGAGTGACTGAGAACAAGAGAATAGGGAGACAATTCGACGAATCGGCCTCACGCCTTGTCGAGTTGAACAACGAAACGGCTCGTGTTTGTAACTCAACAGCTTGGTGCAGATATTTCTCGGAGCGCTCGGGATGAATAGCCGCTAGATGGCGTGCAGAAAATGCCAGCACTTGATGCAAGAGATACGGTGCCATGACGCTCTCTTTAAGACAGATATCAAGCGTCTCTTGAGAATGTTCAACTTTATCGCCAAGACTAAACAAGTCTTTGTTTGTTATCCCATGGATAAAGAGTTCCATGTGCTCCATGTTGACAACGCTATCGAACGACTGTTCATGGCTGTCGGAAAGGGATGTTGCACTCGTTGATCTGAGGTTAGCGTCGGGGCTGAGGAGTGATCCTTCGCGAGATGATAATTCCGGGGTCGAGGAGTTTGTGTCTTGGGGTGGTTGCGGGTCGGAGGCGAAGCTGCAGTCTCGATTTGACATTGTGCAGAGGAGACATGTCGGGCGGCCTTCATCGCACTGAACACGCGTGTTAGTCATAGGAACAGGAGAGTAAATGCGGGAGATTAAGCTTGAGAGTTCATGCATTGAACATGGGGAGATACCTTTACGTGACGTCGTTTGCTGATCAGACGGTATCAGTTCATGTTCCATATTGTGAAGCTTAGATGTTTACTCGGCTTACCATTGTGCACATCCCTTCTTGGACTTTTTATGACTTCGTCGAAGCATGCTGAGTTGCACCTAAAAATAATTTTGAAGGAATATGAGAGACAGCAACTCGGAAGAATAATAGGACCCAGAGGTTTAGAGTCAGATGTGAGATTGATGAGCTGAAACAAGAATTCATCATCAAGGATTCGCAAGCAGTAAGCAAAGTGATCGACAGAGGATCCTGGCAATCCCAAAGCCTAAATAGAACGGGCTAGCCTTAACTTGGTAAAATGGATTTGTTGACCCTTGTAAGTTGCTTAGCTAACACGCGTGTTCGGGCTTAAACGACCCGATCTTATCTCCAGGTTCAGGGTAATTTTGGTGATTGTAGCTTTTTGGATACGCAAGACCTGTACGCAACACGCGTGTCAGCGGAGGATTTGCAGGTGGAATTAGGGGCTGAAATCTAACGGAGTATGGAGATTATATATATTCATGCTGGCATGGTTTTGGGCAATTGCATATGCTTCCCTTGGAGCCTTTTGTCAAACCATTGACACAACCAACCAACACAGCTCACTTTCACTTCTCTCTTTTCCGTTATTCTACTATCGTGTCGCTCACAAGCCTTTGGTGGAACTTTCCCCTCTCCAAAATGCCCGAGCTAAAGAAATATCTCGGTAAAGTCTACCTATGGCAATATGTCCCGAGTCTCGTCGGATCAATCATCTTCACGCTTCTCTTTGCCCTCGCAACAGTAGCCGTTGGATACAAAATGCACAAGTCAAAAACTCGCTTCTGTCTCCCTTTCTTACTCGGCGGCGTCTGTGTGTCTCCTCATCTCCTGACACTCTCTACAACTCTAACATATGTGTAGGCGAAGTTCTGGGCTACTTCTTCCGAGCTCTATGCTACAACGCCACCGACTCGCTCCCTCTCAACATCATACAAGCCCTTTTCCTCCTCCTCCCACCCGTGTTTTTCGCAGCGACACTATACATGGTCTATTCTCGTCTTGTCCGGGCTATTGGTGGAGAGAGCTGCTCTTTCATCTCCGTTCGCTGGACGACACGACTTTTCGTCCTTGGAGATGTTCTCACGTTCAATATCCAAGGCAATGGTGGCGGACTGCTCGCGAATGAGGATCTTGTTCACATCGGAAACATCATCGTTATCACCGGTCTCATCGCGCAGATCTTACTCTTTCTCGCTTTTGTAGCCTGCTGTGTTGTCTTTCATCGACGGTTTAGGGTCCACTTGAGGCACACTAGCACCCCGGTCGCCGTCCGTTGGGAGGCATATCTAAATATGCTGTATCTCACATCAGCTCTCATTCTAGTTCGAAACATCTTTCGAGTTGTCGAGTTCGCGATGGACAAGGAGGGATATTTGCAGCAGAAGGAATGGCCAACTTTTGTATTTGACTCGGTCTTGATGCTTTTGGTCATGGTTGCGTTTTATATGAGATATCCAGACAATCTTCAGCCGCATTCGCGAGACTCTGCGATTGAGCTTGTGCCGAAGGATGAGCCTCAGTCTGGAGAAGCTGGTGGTTCGGATCAGATGGAGTGCAGATAGGGACTAAGCTCTATGTGGTGGCTATAAGTTCGGGGCCATATATCTCAACTGCAGATATTGCATCTAGTTCACAATTTAGACATTCTTTCTCTATTTGCCTTATGGCACATCATTACCCTTTATCTTTGCCATTTATGGGCGTCGTTTGTGGTTAGCGCCCGTAATACTGGCTGGTAAACAGTCACCCAATAGACGCACTCCGATTCAGCCATTTACCAGGAGGCGATGCACAAGGCTGACTGCAAGTCTCAACTCAGACAAGCTGAAATGTCCTCCCCGCACCAAACTTGGCTTCTTCAACTTCTTCAAATGGACCCTCTATCTATTATCAGCGGCTGTGCTGGCCTCATCACAGCGATCGGCAGCTTGAGTGTATCGATCAATACTTTTGTACGAAGCTGTCGCGAGGCCCGCAGCGACTTAGACAGGGTGTCGCGCGAGCTTCATTCTCTCCAGACTGTCCTTGAACTCATCGAAGAAGATGCCAAAGATGACACGAAGCCATTCCCACCAACAATCCAACACCACGTGTCAGGCATTGTCACAAACTGTGGCGCCGTGGTTCTTGACGTTGAAACGTGTATAAAGAAGTATGGGGATGGGCGCATCAAGAGTAAAGCTGCTTGGGCGATTAATGGCCAAGGCGACATGGAGAAGCTGAGGTCTAGCCTGGAAGCTCACAAATCAGCCTTGGAGCTTGCCCTCGACATGCTGTCTCTATCACTCACGAAAGACATCAAAACTGATACCTCGGAAATCCGTAACGATACAGCTGCTATCAAAGACGACACAGCTATGATCCTACAGGAGATTGCGGAGCTTCAAGCTCGATTACCTGATACTGCTGCTGCTCAGAATGATTATATTCTTCAGCGGTTTCTCGAGGATATGGCGACTTATACTGAGACGACTCTCGATGCAAATGTGGCCTATAGTGATGGTATGAGTTCTAGAGCTCTGTCTATTGTAGATGAGCACGATGAACGTTTACTCAAGTTTCCCGGGGGCAATCAACCGGTTTTAGGATGTCAGGACACCGCCGAATTGGTAACCAGTCAGTCGCCAGACTCATCAAGCCCAGAAGATGCCCCCGAGCACGCGAACCCCCCCAACTCGACTTCTCATCAACCTCCCCCACAATTGATGCCGTATATGCTACCTAATGAAGCACCGGTCCCGAGAGAAGAAGGCGATGCTCTCACATCACCGTCTAGAGCAAAGGCTTTGTCTGGTCAAGAAGGACACCATATCCAAAGGTTTAGAGGTAACGTGGTCATTGATCTTCCTGTGCCTGACAGGATCCTGAATCTTGTTCCTCACGTGGCTCCCCCGCGTAACGACGAATTCACTCATTCAAGATTCAGCTTCATAACATGCGAGCCTCATATGTTTGAACCTTACAATTATACGCTGAGAACGACCCAATTTTCTGAACCACGGCAGACGCAATTTATACTAGTCATAACAGCAAACCCCAACGACACGAACTTCACATTACGCTGGAATTTTATCCACGATTCTATCGTACATGCACAGCAGAAGTTTGAATTGTCCAGAACCTGGCCGCATTTCTGGAAGCGAGTTATTGTCCATGTTTATATAGCTCATGGAACAAAATGGGCACCTCGTGCGGGTGGTCATCCCTTGAATGTACTGGAATCTATTGGGGCAAAACAGGCCATGAATATCAAGGTCGCAAAGTTAGACTCCGAGTATCTTGACAAGCCAATAGAGGAGGACTCATCAACAATCGGAGGGCATAGAGTTCAAGCCGTCATGTCAGAGGTACGATATCCACCCATTTGGAAGGATCCGGAGGCTTGTGCTTATATTGAACCAGTATAGTGTCCAGCTACGTAAGCTCAGCGATCCTTTCGGAACGGTAGTCGCCGCCGAAGTCCCGATTCAAGTTATAATTACATCAGCTCGTGCTCCAGAACTCATCCTGGACCCTCACCGGTCCAACAAACACATACCATGGACCTGGGCGATCAACAAGGTCGCCCAAGCCCAGTACGTAATAGATATGAGCCATATTTCTGCCAAATATTTCACGCAGACTTCCTTTTTATGGCAAATGTCGAGAACAGATAGGCCTTTGCATCTGGTGAAGTCCGAACTCTTTACGAATTTCAACTTGAAAATATTCAGGTTTGACACTTTGATTGCAGAAATTCGGAAATGCTTAGTTTCAGGTGCCTCATCCAAGGAAAAGAGGTACAGGGAACTGTGGACTAGGTGGTTGAAGCGATAGAGTACTTAGTTGCTATCAAGTTCAGGTTTAACGGATGCACCC